>CAJNIZ010044665.1:11813-22104 GCA_905231905.1 Symbiodinium pilosum | reverse complement strand
GAGGTTGGCAGCAATGAACCTCCATGTGCCGGTCCACGATGCGCGGCGCATCGAGGTCGTTTGCAATGGGCTGCCGTTCTGGCATGGCGCGCAGGTTGCGGTGGATGCCACCATCGTCAGCCCGATCGCGCGGGACGGAACGCCGCAGCCCCGTGCAGAGTTGTGCCCGGCACGGTGCTCCGCAATGCAGCCAACCGCAAGCGACGGCAGACCTACCCGGAGCTAGGGCGTTCTCGCCGCTGCCGCCTCGTTGTCTTCGGTGTGGAGGTTGGCGGGCGCTGGGCTCCGGAAGCTGCGGCCTTCCTCCGCATGATTGCGCGTGCGCGCGCGGCGAGTGCGCCACCTGCGCTCCGTCCCGCTGCGCAAAGCGCTTGGGTCCAGCGATGGAGCGGCATCATCTCTGTGGCAGCGCAGCGCGCGCTGGCCTCGTCGCTCCTTGAGTTACCCAGCGAGGCCCACGACAGTGCTGCCGGAACGGAGCCGGCTTTGCACGAGCTCCTCGCAGATGCCCGATGGCATGAGGGGCCTGCTGCGAGCCGCATGCCCCATCGGGCCTAAGCGGCCTGTCGGGAGCCGTCCGGGACGCGCGGCGCCGCTGCTCTCAGCACTGGGACCTGGAAACCATTGGCGGTAAAAAGGTGCGTGCAAAAAAAAAACTCTCGAAGATTCACGAAAACCACGGAACTGAGACACGGCGTGTGCTTATTCTCGGCTCTCCAGGACCCTCGGGAACTTCTTGGAAAACTCCCGGGAACTGTGTATTCTTGGACATGGTTGGTGCCTATCCGGGGCCACAGGCAACAACAATGATACAAATACAATAGCAATTAATAACAGCACCGTTTCGTCAAAAACGTGTTACAAGATGCAATGTCACTATTCTCCTAACTGCCCCCATGTGGCATAGTCCTCTAGCTGAGATCGAGGGGCCTAGCTGGCTGAATGATTGTCGGCGCCTTGATGATGCAGGCGGAAAGGCTGACAAGGCAGCAGTGACCACCCTGCTTGGCTGAGTGTATCCGAGCCAACCCACGCCCTCATTCCGCATTCCGTGTGAGTGTTGACGTCTTTGATGCTTGAAGGTGCGAGGCCTACAAATGCAAAAAAAGTCCATGCATTATTTGCGGTGCGCAGAATCAAGCAACCGGAGCATCCAGCAGCAACGGTGTTTGCGAGAAATTTCTGACATGATGTTGAGATTGATAATGATGTTGTTTGATGATACGCAAGAACTTATGGGGCATGCCGAGACTTGCAAGGCAAAACAAGAACTTCATCTGCATGTCCCTTGCTTCCAGATCGCGCGGGGCAACGTTCACCAGCTTCGGCCACCGTGTGCCTGCATGTTTCATTGGAGTATGAATTTAGCGCAAGTGGCCCCCATCAGACTTTGACGTTGCAGCTTAAAATGATAATTTCAAATAGCCCTCCACGCAATAATTAGCCTCAAGTAGCCTCAAGTAAACAAACACAGTCCAAACATATCTGGCCCTGCCTTTGAAGTTTTAAAACCAAATTCACAATAACTTATTAATTACCATCTAGAGGTAAAAATCGTAGTAAACATTACCGTCCGATTGAGGAACACCCCATGCATGCTCTTCTCTCCTGAAATCCCTTGACCTTGTGTTGCTCACGATTTTTCACCCCATGAAGGGTTTACGGTTTAGGGCTTCGGGTGGGTTGAGGTTACGGTGAAGGAGCTTCGCCGTATCTCTTTACATCCTAAACCGTGTCCCTTCATCCTGAGCCGTGTTCATTCATATCTTGAGCCGTGCCCTTTCACATCGTGAACCGTGCCGCTTCACATCTTGAGCCGTGTCCCATCACATCCTGAACCGTGTCCCTTGTATTTCGTGAACCGTGTCCCTTTTGGGTGAGCCGTGTTGATGGAAAAACCTGAGCCATGTCCTGCAAATCTGGTGCCGTGGCAGCAAAGGAAACCTTTAGAATGACTTATCACCAACGGCCCCCCATGCCGTGTCCCTACCTAAACCCTAGCCCGTGTCCTTTTTCTAGTCAAACATAATGGTGGTCCGCAAACGTTTGCTGCAAAAGCTGCCAACATTCATGCCCATGAGTGCACGGTGAAGGCGTGGGAGCCGCCAGGGCCCGCCTGGCATAACAGCAGCGCACGCGAAGCCTGGTCAAGGGCAGAAAAGAGGCTGTCGCACGCCGGCATCCAGACAAACCGTGGCTGCCCGTTGCCACCCGCGGAAGGGGTCACCAGAGCCGCCTGGCCCTGGGGGAGGCGGTCGTCCAGCAGCTGAGGCCAAGACGGCGCGTCAAATCCGCCGCGAAGCGTGTGGTTTCGGCGGAGCGCAAGCCCAGACCGCCTAGCTGCAGTGGCAGCTGGGCCCGGCGAGTGGCATTGGCATCTCACGTCGGCGGCCGGCCATTGGCCAATAACTCATGCAAGCATGTGAGGACCGCCGTGGTGGCTGGCGAACGTTGCAGTGAAGTTGGTGGGAGACCGCGCGGAGCAGGTAGTGACAGCAGGGAGCCACGCACATGAGGAGCAACAACCACGCAACTTGCAACTCAGGGACCGACGTGAGTCTGGACAACAATTTCTTGTGGGCCTCCAATTTGGATTATTACGGGGCCGCCACAAAAGCGTGGCTGCCGAGCTGCGTGCCCCGCGCCATCATGCCCTGCGGCTCGGCTGGGAGAGTCCAATCGCCCACCCATGCAGGCCGGCGGTCCGGACCAGCAGGGACCTCATCTGCAAAGCCCGCCGGCTCACGTCTTGCCCACGTGCACGTCGATGTTAGCGTGTGCGGCCATCGCCCACGCAGAGCCCTGAACGTGGGGGCAGCGCCGCGCGTTCGGTGGGGCAGGATATGTACGTGTCATCCAAGAACGCAAACAAATCTTCGCCGGGTTCAGGCCCCTGGCAGCAGCCCTTGCGGCCGGGCGCCTGCGAGGGCCCGCCGCTGGATGTTGTGCTGCAGTGGGACTACCCTGTCGGCCCCATCCAATTGCCCTTGCGGCCCTGGGCTGGCAGCTGGTAGCTGGCGTGCCAGAAAGCTCTGTGGATCAGGCGCGCAAAGGTCCGTGGAGAAAAAAAACAGGTACTCGCTGTTGCCGTCGTAGGAAGGGTGGATCGGAGGGATGCGGGGTGCCAAGGCTGGGGATGCAAGGAGGCCATCAAACCATCAAACATGCATCTGCGCGAAATGTGGTCATAGGCCCCTACCCCATACATGTTGACAACTGTTGTTGTGGACGTGCTCATGTCTGTGGCCACGCGGACTGCTTGCGCAAGCGCCTCAGCACCTGCCCGTGGAAAGAGCGTACTGGTAAGGGGCGCATGCCTCCTGCAAGGGCGTGGAGAACTGCGGAGCCAACGTCCGTGACACCAAGCGGCGGAAAACGCCCATGAGGAAAGGGGGTCATTTTGGTCCCCCTAAAAAGCGCTCAATTTGGTCCCCTCAACCCGGACGCCCCGGACTTTGGCCCAAAAGGCCCGGACATGGCTCGCACCTTGACCCGGACCCAGACAACCCGAACTATGGCCCGGACAGCCCGCACTTCAGCCCGGCCCGGACAGCCTGGACATGTGGCCCGGACGGCCCGCGCGGCCTGGTCTGTTGGCCGGACGGTCCAGACATGTGGCCCGGACTGCCCGGACTTTGGCCGGGACACGAGTCCGGGCTTTCCGGGCTGTCCGAGCGGGGTGTTGTGTGGCAAGTGCAAAAGTCATTTTGTTCGCTTTAAGGGGGTTCTGATTGCATAAAATCATGGTAGTCCGGTGCCACATCAATGTCACATCATTCCAAAAGTAGGTGAAAAATAAGTGGGGGAACCACAGAGCACATCAATAACATATCGGAACAAGCAACAAGATGCAAGAACCTGGCAACACATGCCGCGTTGTAGCGCAAGGTTGTTTGTTGCATCTGCTGCCACTCCCCCCATGTCCTCATAGGACCGTGGTCTTGCTGATGCTGTTTCACTTGGACTCGAAAACAAAAACAAAAACCAAAAACATGCATGAACACCATGATAGCTTGAATAGCATGTGGTAACGAACAATTTTAACGCCGAACGCAAGCATGCACACGGCATGTGCACGCAACAATGCCCGTGTTTTTCCCAAACTCATTTCCGCCTGGTTGTTCTAGGGGCCGGGCTGGCTACATGCTAGAGGAGGGGCAGCCTGAGGGGGGTAGCTACATACCAGCCAGGAAAGGTGAAAGGGTGTTGTGAGCTGATTCAGCACGTTTTTGTTTACACCCAATTGAATCATTTCCCATGCGTTTGACATGGCATGACGTGGGGGGCACGCTGTCAAGAGACAAAAAGAGAGCTATTTTGGACGATGATCTGGCCAAAGATTTGTGGTGAGTTCTTTTCGAACTTCGGGCCGTGGTTTATCTCCTGTGAAATTTGGCCGGTCGTTGAGGTCGGCGAACAAATCCGATGGGAGATGACCGGACAGAACAGGAGATGATGGGTGATGACGGGAATGGTGGGAAATGTTGGGAAATGATGGGAAATGGTGGGACATGATTGTGGGAATTGATGGGAAATAGGATGGGATGAATGGTGGGAAATATGATGGGACAAATGATGGGAAATACGCTGGGACATATGATGGGACATGAGGGGGCATGATGCATGATGGGAGACGGGAATTGATGGGAGATATGATGGGACATATGATGAAACATGTGAAATGTGATGGGATATATGATGGGAGATGTGTTGGGATATATGATGGGAAATATGCTGGGGTATGATGGGGAAAAAGATTGCGTGTGTTATAGCTTGGTTGGGTTTGGGGTTCATACCTCGATGAACTCACAGGGCGCACAGCCCCCGTCAGCGAAACGAGGAGGCCCACCGTATTGCAAGTGTTTGCAGGTCATGGATGACGATAAGAAGATAGCAAGTGAAAATTCAAGCGCACGTAAGTTTTGCAAGACTACACTTTGGCAGAAATGTTTGACAAATAGCTTGTTGTTCAAAACACCACGGGGTTGGTACGGCCACAGTATCCCCCACCCCTTGTGCAGAAACATGCAAGCAATCGTTTGAGAGTTCATCCAAATTCATGTCGTGTCCTGGTTGAATACACGCCGCAAAAGACAGCCAGAGGACAGACATTATGCAGACGTGAAGTAATCCAAACATTGTGGCAGGACATGACGAGGTTTTGTCCGAACGCGTTATGAAATGTCAAATGAATACATGTGTTGTGGACGCAAAGCCAGCTCTGCGTACTTTGAAGAAGCTGCCCCTGCTGGTTTTGTATTGTTGGTTGTGGCGCATGATATGTTTTGACATGCATACTGGCAAGGTTTTGCGTACATACCGTTTCTTGCAGGAGCGGCGAGCTCCCACAGAAGCCTCTTCGATGTTGCTGGTCTCTGCGCATGCAGCTGGCTACTTTCGGCTGCCGTATGTGTTGCCTTTTGTTCAAGATATGCGCTGCTATGCTCGGACACGAGGTACAACCAGACAACTGTTCAGGGTTGGACGGTGCCGTGTGTGACGAATTGATTGAGATTTGCAGGCATGCGCTTTGTTGCAGATTCCGGACCCTGGCCCTTGAAACATGCCACTTTGGGTCGCAAGGGGAATCTTGACCGAAAATGTTGAAGCTGTGTTGGAAGGTTGCTCACCGCATGCGAAAAGCAAATGTTGTTTTTCAAGTGAGGAACTTCTTCTTGGTGGGCCGTTGGCCGGCAAGTTCCACAAAGTTGTCCACCATCAGGCAGGCAAGAGAAGAGGCCGGGCAAGTTGCACAATACCCACCCTTAAAAAAAGGGCAGTGACAAAACACGTGATGTGCGAAGCAGGCTCACCTTCGCAGCGTGATAACGGACCTGCTAATGGGAAAGGTGGAACGAGCGGTGGAGTTAGTCAATCTAGAAGGTTCGGTATGGGCCTCTGTGTTGCACACAGGGCGGCCTGCTTGCAGATGGTTGGTTCATGGCATGATGAGGTGACGGTGTATTTTGACGAGCCGGAGAAGCAGACAAAGATTTGGTCCATTGAGCGTCAGCTGGACACAGCCTGCGTGCTCCATGGGCTTAATGCAAGATGCGTACGTCATGTCGCGGACAGGAGAATTCGAGCATGGTTGTGTACTTGGACGCTGACATGACGATTCATCCAGACAGCATTCGATGGGGTCTGGTCCCACTGCTATTGTCGCACACAACTTGGATTGGGGTCCTCTAGCCGCACCATGCCGCACCCTTTTCAATCAGATTTCAGTGTTGTTTGGAGGCCTGTTTTTGTTTTATTTGTTTGGAGGGTCCGAACAACGCAACGGCGACAACCCACCCCTTGCAGTGATGTGCAACGTGTTGTGGAAAAGAACGGCACAGCAGCGGAAATAAAGGAAACGGGTGGAAGGACAGTACTAAACTGGAATTTCTGAATCAATTCTTCATGTTTTTGGCGTTTCCTGCGTGAATGAAATTTCAGGACGTTTTTGTGCGGGATTCCTGGCCAGGGACGGAGTGATGCTTGGTGGCATATGTGGCTTGCAGCCGGCTGAGCACACTGAGAAATCCCAATTTCAGGCCTAAACAGTGGATTTGTGGCTCTGCGAAAGACACGGGCGGCCCGCCTGTTCTTGCAACTTGTTTGGTATAAGCTGTCAGACTGCGAGTTTAGCCACACGACAATTGCGGTATGGTTTGCTGCATGGCGCACTGCTTACAACTACGACGGAGGCGTTTGTGGGAGCAAAAGGTTTGGTGGCCTGTCTCATGGGACCAAAGTGCTCTCGCAGAATCAGTGCTCGAGTTGATAGGCACGGCTATTTTGCCCCAGTTGCTGCGGCCTTGCAGATTGCAGCGCTCCATGAATGAAGAAGGTAGTACTATCTTGCAGGCATGGAGGTGGAGAAGTATGGAAACAGGACGGGATACCGGTCCCAGTGCATGCGATACCTCTTTCCAATCCCGTTTCTGCGTTGCAGAGAGGCTTTATTGATTCTGGTTTTTGCAGAGGGCTATGCTGCACGCCTTCCTCTTTTCTTGCAAGTGTTCAGACGCTTCTCTAACTCAATCAAGGAATGGCCTAGTGCCATATTCAATGTATTGTGACTGCTGGCAATCCACGCTCAGCGACATGATTGGTCCATACAGACAACGCCGGAGTCGTTTGGTAACCTTTGTCGATCCAGAACAGCTTGATGCATCATGCTCAGTCTTGCAATGCAAGAAACACATGGCTTCTGTGAGCATGTATCTGACTTAGCAGCTCCAAGCAATTGGCCGTGTACCAGGTGAACTTCGTTCCAAGTGACCTCTTTGTCGGGCATGGCTTTGACCTTGCCAACATGCGCTTGGTTCAAAATGACCGCATCGCGGCCCTGCCTCCTGTTTGGTTTATGGATTTTCGCTTTTTGATGTTGTGGGACGCTGCCATTGGAGAAGAACAACTTTCTCGCCTAAGGAGTCCTCTGATTGTGCACTGGGTTGCAACCTCAGGCAGCACAGCAAACGACCCCAGGCGGTGTCCAGTCTCTTGTGATCTGTGTCACATATCTAAGGCTGGTACTGGCAGTCATCGTTTGTGGCTAGCCAGGGAGCATCTTGGAAGTAGCATTGTGCAGCTAGAGAGCTTGAGATTGGCAAATATTGGCAAGTCGTTCAGCTAGTAGTATTCTTTTTGCAGGTACTTGCTGCGGCGTTTCAACAAGACTTTCACCAATCCTTCTTGTCAACGGTTGGCTGCAACACCTGCTCAAGGCTTGCCTTGGCCCTTGACGTATCCAGTATAGTACTTGAATATGGGGATCTTATTACAATAAATCCTAAACCCTAAATAGTAGTTTCCATTTTGTTTTCCATTATCCCAATATAACCCCAATGTAACCCCAATATTCCTGCGTAGTATCCCCAGCGGCTTGCAGGTGTTTATCCTAGCTTTGGGAGCCGGGCTCGAACAATTCGGTGCTGCGAAAAGCTCCTGCAAGCACATGAGAGTGGAAACAGGGCGACATTGGAGGACATGTAGTTTTGATCACTGGGGTTCACATGATCCAGCTGTGGTGCACATCCCTTTGTGCTAGGATCTCGCATACTGGGGTTGCTGCGGCTGGCGTCCAGTGATCCCAAGCGATTGTGCTGAGCTGTTTCACCCAGACGTATACAAGTACGGCCCTCAACAGATTTCCAGCGACCTGACAAAACTGGCTGTGATTTCTTCGAGCGTGTGGATGTAGGAATGCTCTATGAGTCTTGACTCGAAGTGTTGAGCAGGCCACTGATGCTGGAGCCGCATTGGGTGATGGTCCCAGCTGTTCCCAAACTGCAGCTTCACGCTTTCTTTACAGCAAAGACTTGTCAGGATGAAGCAGGTGCTGCATTGCTTGTGAGGACAGACAAATTTGTTGCGGTTGGTGATAGCAAAGAGGAACATGGCAGCAAGGAGCTACACTCCGTCCATGGACTTAGTGGTGCACACGCGACGGCACCTCCCTTTGCAACGCTTTCTTTCGAGTCCAGGGTTCAGGTTTCAGAAGCGCTCTGCAAATGTTGAGTCGCAACACAGAAATCTGTGAAGCTCTTAGGGATGGTCAGGGTCTTTTCCAGCGTGTATGTTTCTGAACAGCACACCTGTCAGGTATTTGGATCGCGGCAGAATGGTCATGGAGATATCCTCTCCAGCTGGCACGACCGCAGCTGCCCTGGAAGAAGCCTTCTCACATGACAGCATTCCCATGAGGCAAATCATGTTTTCCCGCGCCTGCCGTTCGACCGGAAAAGGTAGAAAGGCAGCTTATAGGAGTGGGTTGTCGGCTTGCTTGCAGCCGCCCAATGCCGCCTGACTGCATTGCTGCCGTTTCTATTCGCATTTACGCAGCTGATCATGCATGAGTTTGGGACATTGCTGCAGATATCCGCAGATCGCAGGTTAGACCTCTTGCTTGAGAATGCCGCCACGCAGGGGGACGCAACACCTGATGATGCGCAGGCTATGGACAGGTATGGGTTGAAGCATTCACCAAAGTACCTTTGATTCCAGGCTCGCTCGCGTGCTTGGTTAAGAGTGGCCGTGAAGCTGTGCCTTGGCTTGGCAAGCGCCCTCTCACAGGGTTATATAGGGGTTATTTAGAGGTTATATAGAGGTTATATGGAGGTTATATCGGTGAAGCAAGGGTTGTGCAACCTATGCGCATGCACGAAGACACTTGCTGTTCAATCATAGCTGCTGAATGCTGGCATCCCCAAGTCAGGCGCCATTTAGCAGCAGGCCGGCAGCATTGCTCGTGGCACCGAGTTCCCACAACTAACTGGAATGAAAGTCTGTTTTCTTCTCATTAGGTGGAGCTCCTCGTGATTTAGCGATGTTACCGTGGCCGCTGCGAGATGCTCTTGGCCAGGACGGTGCATTGTAAGCTGGTTCATGGCAGGTCCGTCCCAGAGCAATGGCACTTTGAGCAATCTCGGCTTGACCACATATTTTAAGTTTTCTCGCTGAGTCCATGGCTGCATGAGTATTGAGAAAGCGTGTGGAAAAGTCCCTCTTGCTGGCACAGCCTGGAGGACTTGCCGCCAAGAAGCGACGCACTCGCATTGTGCAGCTTTACCGAATCTGTGCACAGCAGTGTTATGTTCGTTTAGCATGCACCTCAGCAGGCACATTGGGTGCATGCTTTGTGGACTTCACCTTTTTTTTAATTTTATTTTGTTGTTTTTTTGGGGGGCATTCCCTTTGTCCCTACGGATTACAACATTTGCGGCAAATTACACCATGTTTAGCTCTTCCAAGGATGTGGCTGCTACAAATTAGAGCATTTGCGGCTCTTCAAAGACTAGGATAAAGGATAGTTTTTTTGGAGGTTTGTGAGTCTTGAAAGGTTGGGAACATCGTACATTACATGATGCGTTCTCACATTTTGGACTAGAGAATCCCCCTGTTTCCTTTGTTGTTAGTACTGCTCTTTCCCTCTTCATTGACATCAGTATACATTTTTGGCATTCGTAGTTGTATGCGTATTACCGTTAGTAGCATTTTTTTTGCGGTTCTGTGCTTCCAAGAAACATCAAGATCTTGCAAGTAACACCAAGCCTCGCAATCGATTGCATGTTCTACTAGTCTTCGTCCAAATTGCGCAAGTCGGGGGGCGAGGCTGCGCTCCCCCCCAACCCCCCGTCTTTGTTTCTAAAACAAAGCAAATGCAGCACATGGGCTTGGCCAAACAATGCTGTCAAAATCCCGTCAGAAGCTACTTGTTTTCATCATGCTTCATGCTTTGCAAGTACTAGTACGCTGATTTTTTTTGATATTGCGATTGTTATTGCTTTTTTTTTTTTTTTTT
>CAJNIZ010044664.1:20274-31087 GCA_905231905.1 Symbiodinium pilosum | reverse complement strand
CTATAATGGGGTCATATAAGGTTTAGGGTTTAGGGTTTCGGGCTTAGGGCGGGCAACTGTGAAAGTCTCCACAGTAAACAAGGCAACCAAAAGCGTACACATAGCACAAGCAAGTCTACCTACGCGCATATATGATAGCTGCCTATGGATATTAAAGCAGGCGGAAGCACGGGTGCGGAAGAGCACTGCAGAACATGGCAGAAGGCCTATAATTTTGAAAACCCTTCGCGCAGGATGAAGTAGGCGGGTTGAAAGTCTCTGTTGCAAACTCATCATGCTAGAACATAGTTCTTGCGAGCCACCTAAGTGCAACCAATATGTTGATCAACGCAGACGATACCCGCAAGTCCTGAAAGCATAGAACCCCTTCAAACTCTGAATTGCGAAGCTCCTAATCCTAAGCTCAAACATGAACTAGTCCAAGGCATCGGATGACTTGAATGTAAGCTAGGCCACAGTAGATACTGCACGGTAGCGTCATAACCTGCAGATCAGAGTAGCATTCGGTGTTTGGAGCTTGGATGGGTGAAAGTAAGGTTCGGGGTGCCTAACTGCCAATTACAATGAAATCGTGCAGGTGGTTGCGATTTTCTTGGGTAACCCCATGCGCTCTATTCCGCGGTTCAAGCTTGAGAAAGTTCATGCCAAACATATTCAGGAGCCGGCTGCACTTGAGCGTATATTCTGCAATGAATTCTATGTTGAGCTTCCCGATTCGCTTCACATTCCAAGCTTGAGCGAGGCTAACACCTTCTCTGGGACTAGTTCTCTCATGACTGAAAAGGCCGATGCTCTATCAGTTCAGGATTCAAGGTTGACATCTTGCGGTTTAGAAGGAGAACTGGCCAGACAGCAGAAACCACTGATGCAACAGCGAGAATGACTTGGGCAAGCTGAACTGCTCTTCTTCCCTTCTCCTACCCGTACGCCTTAACACTGCCATCATGTTAACCCGCCACCGTGACAAAGACCAAAATTTCCAATGGTGCTACTTCCTCCTAACTTTGGGCAGATCTCCTTTCTGGAGCCCAAATACCAGGAAATCTCCCAGTTAGGGGAGAGGCTTGATATTGATCACGGGACTATGTTGTGACCTTGCTTATTATTGTTATGATTCCTATCATAACTATTGATAAGTACTGATTATGATTATCAGTATTAATACCATTATCATTACTGTTGTTGTTATTACTATTATTATTATTAAAAAATACGATTATCGTTTTTGTTATTACGATTACAGTTTGCCATCTGCACTTGCCCTGCCTATGTCATGGGCACACTCCACCAGCTCGTGCACGAAGACCAGGCGCTGCCTTGGCTGGGAGCCTACTGACCTGCTGTTAAGGAACCTTCTTAAAGGTTTTTTAGGGTTTAGGAGGTGTTTTCAGGTTTATGGTGTTTAAGGGTTTAAGGTGTTTTTAGGGTTTATGGTTTTTAGTGTGTTTAGGGTGTTTTTAGAATTTAGTGTTGTTTTTAGGGTTTAAAATCACTGTAATAAAGAGACCCTATCGTTTACTATATATCCTGTTATGGTAACTCAATTTGAGTTCCTTATCAGCAACCCAGCCTACATGTGAGGGTGGAGAAGTGTTGTGCTTAGGGGTCTGGCAAGCTACACTTTCAACCCAACACTTGAAACATAGCCTTTGCACACCGGAACGGTCAGAACATGCTGTGTAGCCCTGGGAAAATAAGATCACGCTCTTGATAGGGGTTTCAAGGCCTCGGCATTTTCAAGCGCCTCAGACTTCCCTAAGCTCTTCGTTGTTGGACAGACGCTCTCTGCCTATCAGCTGGGATGTAATAGTCAAGCATGGCTTTAACCTCGAAACTATTTGGTAGTTTTCCTAAATAGGGGGACCCAAGCAACGACACCAATATACTATAGTCCTTCATTTTTTGGACCCCCATCATGGTACCCCTAATTCTGGGAAACCCCCATTTATATTCATCCACAACAAACGCTACCCGTACCTGCTACGCGCCCCGTAGACTAAAAATTGGGGGTGCCCTTATACTCCCTCGCTGGCCAAGCTCCTACCCCAGAGTATACATGCAACCGTGGCAAAGTGTGAACCCTACACCCACCCTGAACCTTACACCCAGCCCTGAGCATCAAAAATCGCAACTTTAGACGTGAAATGTCAGGCGCTGAACCCTGAACCTAAAACCAGACCGCGAGAACATGCTTCAAAAACCTGCAGAAGAAGCCTAAACCCTAAATCCTAAACCCTAAACAGGATGATCTCTCTGAGGAGGCTACAGTGACAGCTTCGAGTAACCGAAACGTCGAGCCCTGTCCTCGGGCGCTGGCAACGAAGCTAGGGCTTAGGGCTTGGGGTTTAGGGATTAGGGTTTAGGGCTTAGGGCTTGCTATCGGTTCACGGCTCAGGGTTTAGAGTGTTGGGTGTAGGTTAGGGTTGGCAGAAATCAAGGGGTCCCTGCCATATCCCCCCTGTACTTTGTAATCGCAAGTATATGGACACCCCAAAAACAACCTGATGCCATGACGGATCGCGGTGTGTTGCTGTTAATGTCTAGTGCCTTTTTGGGTTTAGAGTAGGATTCCAGGGCGAAGGTCCTCAGGATTTAGCGTTCTGAGGCTTAGAAGTTCAAGGCTTTGGGGCCTCAGGAGTTTAGTGCTCAGCGATCGGAAATTTAGGGTGAAAGGATAAGACTGCGATTTGTGCTCCTGCAATTCACCTTTCCGATGATCCCGCCTGGGCCTTCATGACAATGCCGACTGCAATCTCCTGCTGGACAGTTCTTTAACAGCGTGGGGCCCCAAGTCATATGAGCTATAGTCTAAACTCCTAGTATCCCCCTTAATAAGCCCTACAATAGTCCCCTATATAATCCCCTATACATCCCCCTTTAAGGAGTTTAGATTATAGCTCATATTGAAAACCTTGACTCAGGTTTCTTGAGGACCAAGACAAAAAGAACACCATTGATTTCTCATCCTTCACCTCAAACACTCCGCTCCCCTGCAAACCCGGAACCGTGAAGCCCTTAAAGTCCCTAAACCACACACTCAAAACCTTCAGACCCCTAAACGGTAAGAGTGTTTTTTTTTTTGTGTGTTGTCTTGTCTTTTTTGTTGTTTGGGCTTTTCGGGAATGATGTTTTTGCTGTTTGGGCGGGGGCATGTTTTATCTTTTGCTGTTTGCGCGGCCCCGCCCAAACAGCAAAAATAAAACACGCACCCAGCCCTAACAGCAAACAATACAACACTCCCCCTGCCCAAACAGCAACAATTAAACAGGCCACCTCCCCACCTCTCAAATAGAAAAAAAGAAAACAACCTCCCCACGTAAGGAAGCGAGTTCTTTTTGCTGCTTGGGCAGGGGACATGTTGTATCTTTTGCTGTTTAGCCGGAAAGGGTTGTGTTTTATGTTTTGATGTTTGGGGGGAGGGGGGGGAGCGTGTTTTGGTGTTTGGGCGGGAGCATGTTGATTTTTTTGCTGTTTGGGCAGGAACAGGAGTTCACTCACTTACCGGCCTGCCTGCCTGGGCTCTAAGGGGCCTAACAACAAAAAAGATCAAACAGCCAAAAAAAAAAAACATTGGTTCCACCCCTAAACCCGTAAACTCCCTAAACCACACGCCATCACACGCCCAAAGCCCTAAACCCCCCAAACCCTAGACGTTCAACCCGCAAATCGTAATAAAACTAAAGCCGACTCAGGCCAGCACCAAAACGCCCAGGGTCTCCTCCACTTCAACCTTTTGGGGTAGAAGCTTTAGGGACGTAAGGACTTTGGGTTAGGGCTTTAGGGGTTTAGGGGTTTGGAACTTTAGGATTTTGGTTTACCAACTCCTCCACCTCCACCTAAAAGGTGTGAAAGGATCAGCTCCCATAACTCCAGGGTCTCAGGCTGTATGGAGGTTTGTGGATCGAGACAACCCTAACCCTAAACCCTACACCCTCAGATCAGGGTTTAGGACCCGTGCAATCCCCTCGTCATCCCTGCAACTCGCAATGTCGAAGGCTATGCCTGGGTCTAGGGTTTAGGGCCTTTTTGGAGCTTACATGAGCTGTGCAATGTCGCGAGCTTTCATGGCTGTGAACAGGATTCATTTGGGGGGGTTCAGGGAATATCTCTTCAAACAAAAGATGGACAGTCTACCTGAGGCTCTAAGGCTCCTTGCTTCGAGGACTTACCCGTTTAGAATTTGGGGTTTCGGGTTTAAGGCTTGTGTATCCTTTCGTTCACGGCCCGCATATTGAAGACTGGGGCGCGTCTTACTGACAGTTCCTAATCCCAATATAACCCCAATACAACCCCAATATAAGCCCAATATAAGCCCAATATAACCCCAATATGAGCCCAATATAACCCCAATATAAGCCCAATATCCTCCAAACTTCCAGAACTCTTCCACCTCTACCGGCTCGACTTTATATCCCACATCATGAACCTAAATCCTACATCGCCAACCCTGCATACTACACCCCAAACCCTGCACTCTTAACCTTAAATCCTTAATTTCGAAGCTCAACCCTATATCCTGTGTCCTAAACTCTAACTTCGGAATCCGAAGTCCTGAAACCCAAACACAGAAACATCGCCCCTCAACCTGAAACCCTAAATCCGAACAATGAAACCCTGAATCCAAAACACTGAAACATGAAGCCTAAACGCTACAGACCCTAAATTCGGAACCGCGTTAGGACCCTAACCTTCAACCCTTTACCCCAAACCCCGAATCCTACACGCACGAAACCCTCGAGCCCTCGAACCACTGCTGGGTTGCTGTTAAGGAACTTAAATTAAGTTACTATATTTGGGGAACCCTATTATTTACTATATGTACCCAGTATGGTAACGAAATTTAAGTTCCAAAACAGCAACCCAGCTGTTCAGCTTAAGAGCCGCTTCGCTACCCGGCCGAGATGGCACCTTGGATTCAAATGGTGGGAAGGGGCCCCAAAACCATAGGGGATATAATAGGGGTTAGGGTTTAGGGTTTAGGGTTAATATATAGGAATATGTATGTAAGGTGCAGAGGGGTGCTATAAAGATATTATACAAAGTCGCGAGGACTTCCAACAATGAGGAATGCCTATTTCGGGATAAATTAACTCTATGCGGGGCTTTGGATTCGGGGTTTTTGGACTAGGGCTTGTGGGCAGAGATTTTATGAATTTGTGATTCGTCTTTGTGGTTTGGTTTTACAATCTCGTGGGAGCCGCTCTGCGTCAAATGACCCCATGCAACTTTTAGGCTAGCACCCCGTAGTGGTTGAAGGGTTTAGGTCCCTAAAACCTAGAACCCTGGACCATATAGACTCTCAGCCCCAAACTCCTAAACTCCAAACCGCTGCGGTTCTAGGGTTTAGGGCGTAGGGGTTCAGGGTCTGGGATCTAGGGTTTAGGTGTTTCAGGTTGGGATTCTGGGTCCTATCTAACTTGTTCTGAGCACCATGGTCAGTATCAGGACTACCGACGCCACTCCTCATTGCTTCCTGCATTCCACCCTGAAACCCGAATCCTAAAACCCTAAACCATAGACTCCATCTCCAAAAAGGTCAAAAGGCACAAAAGCATTTGAATTGCACGGAAGCAAGGGCCGGCCTTACCTGGTCAGTGGGATTTAGGGTTTAACTTGTGAGTCACTGATCGTATGAAGATTTGTGACGCAGGCACCCTATGACACAAGCACCTCACGAATACTAGACTTGCAGTTACTCATTTCCCTCCCAGAGAACCCTCATCTATCACCATTTATTCCCTGCAATTTCCAAGCTTAATCTGAGGAGAACAATTTCTCAAGGTCCTGGCAACGATAACTTGAGGACTTTCCTCAGACAGGCCTAAAAAGAGCTTATCCCTAGCCAAGAATATGCAGACAAAAATCCTCATTGGCCGTAGAGGCTTAATGGCGTCACCCTTCGAGCATCTTAGGGGATGTCTTGAAAAACTCCCAAATTCAATCCCGACCCTAAAACCATAAATGGCCAAGGCTGTTACGGCTCGGCTGTGAGCCCTGCTGAACATGACCTGGGGTTCTTCAAACTTCTTAAGGGGGTAGAGGTTTAGGGATTCAAGTTTACTTACTGGGGTTAGTAGGGACAAAAGTATATAGGGATTTTTCCCTTTTGCCCTACTAACCACCAAACTTAAGGTTTTGGGTTTAGAGACGCTGATGACAAGCTTAATGGTACCATGCTTGAAATATGCATTACTTGCGATACTAGGGCTGACGTGTGCAAATGTTGCGTGGGGGAAATACTCCTTTGGCAGTGGTTTATTGAAACACCCTCCCACCCCACCGCTAATAAAGGATACCTCATCCAATATGATGTATAAACTTGTTGGGCTGGTATTTGATATCAGGGTGGCGGGGTGTCATATGACATTAGTATGAATGGATAAGCAGGGCACAAAGGAATGAAAAAGAAAATTACAGCTACCATTGAGGATTTAGGGTTTAGTGTTTGGAGTTTGAGATTTAGGGTTTGGCAGGTGGCGTTGACGGGTTTCAGGGATCTCACTATCATGGTTTGAGGGTTACAGACTAGGACTGTTCACGAGGTTGCCGCACGACACTACCACCCTTTTCTTTGCTATGACAATGTGCTTCACAGCTCAAACGGCAAGTTGTGGAGTTGTTAGAGGTTTAATACTTTCGTAAACACCCATCGCTGAAAGCCTGCTTGCTGATTGGGAGGTATCTCTAGGCCCCTAGGCATGCATTATAAATTCATTACTCGGAGACCTAGGAGGTCAAGGGATCGTTAAGAAGTTAAGTCATCCATGCGAAAACTTTGGGCAATTATGTAGAACAAGACGATTGTATCCTAAATTCCGAAACCTAAACCCTGTGGTCAGCTTGCTCAATTGCAATTACCTCCGCATCCGAGCAAGGGTTCTGAGAGTTTTGGGCCAACTTTAAAGGACTTAGAGTTTGGACAGGTTCAGGGTTTAGGCTGGGAACTATACGGTTTAGAATTCCGGATGTAAGCAAAACTTTAGGGTTGAAGGTTAGGATTCAGGGCTTCAACTCTCAGCTTAAGGTTTAGATCTTTAGATTTGAGGATTTGAGGGCATCATACTGAAAGTTAACAAGAAAAAGGAAACCCTCATGAGAGGTCTTTAACACCAATCTAGACACCTTCCTCTCATTACGGCGCACCCAGAATCGTCCAATCAGTCACAACCACAAGGAAGAGCATATACTGTGATTCAATCACATACTTGGAAGATCCGTGAGACTGTTAAGAACTTCTTACAACTCAAAGAAGCTGGATGTCGGCATCTCAGGAAAACACTCCCCCACGCCATCCCACGCCTCTCTGTTGCCCACTAGTCCACAGGGACTCTCTAGCCAAGCAACTACTCTTTTGGCTCACCCTGATCCCCACAAACCCCTGCACAATCCCAGTTTCCATTTCATTTTCAATTGTGTTGTCCATTTGATTCCCGTTATTGGGGTAATATCTGCCAACCTCTGGGGGGCGTGCTGGATGGTTTCAGGAGATGGAGAGGGTGAAAACCGTTTTCTCTTCTCCGAGGAGCTGACGTCCACGCCATTCGCCAGGCTCCCCCAAAACATTGTGCGTTTTTTTGCGAAATTGGGGGCCCAGGTTTGGGTGTCAGGCCCGAAGCTTCAGGCCACGTGGGGCCGGGCACAAGGTTCCGAAGGCCCGAGCCCCAAGTCCAGGCAACACTATCAGACAGCAGGCGCTCTGCAAAATCCTTGAACTCATGGGCCTGCCCGCAGGGTCGCGCGCGCTCATCTGCAGACCCCCAATACCTGCCGTCCTGCGGAGGCCTGGACACGTCTGCAACACTGGAATGCAGTATTGCAGCACCTTAGCAGCAACAACAAACAGTAGGCGCCCAAGGTCCTGCGGAGTCCCGGCAGGCTGGCTTGAGCTTCCTTTGCGCCGATTGGTTCCCGCTTGGTCTGTGCCGAGCCACTGAACACATCAAGGT
This sequence comes from Symbiodinium pilosum, assembly GCA_905231905.1. Lineage (NCBI taxonomy): Eukaryota > Dinophyceae > Suessiales > Symbiodiniaceae > Symbiodinium > Symbiodinium pilosum. The sequence goes on along the minus strand of CAJNIZ010044664.1, from coordinate 23,141 downwards.
TTAGGGTTTAGGCTTCAGAAATTTTAGGTTTAGGGTTTAGGGTTTAGGGTGTACGCCGTGGTTGCGTTTGAGACTTCTGCGCCTCTCGGTGGGCAGACTGAGCGGGAGGCTCTTCGGTCCCTATATTGCTCAACCCGACTTTGAACTCAAGCGGCTTGGGCCAGGAACGCACAGGAGGGGAGCTTCCATGGAAGAAGCTTCTATGAGGGATATACAAGGGCTACATAGGGTTATGGGGAGTTCTACAAGAGGTTAGAAACCTTAGCAAGGAACCATGAGTCCGTCAGGATGTAGCGTGAACTATACACTTTCATCACTGGAGTCTGGTCAGGCAAGCAGAGCAAACGCACACGAAGGACGCGAAGGGTCCCAGGGAAAAGCGGCTACACCCCTGAAACGTTACGGCTGCCACTCACCCCGGGACCCTATCGAGTAGTTGCCCTAGATTGGGGACCCCAGTCTAGACCCAACTATTCTATAGTCCTTCCTTTAAGGACACCCAAAAAAATGCCCGAAATTTTGGGAAACTCTACACCCTCAACTCGGTATAACCCTGTATATACAGGCAGCCCCAACTTTGCGAAACCCCTGTCGTTCTACCTCGAATTCTGCAGATTTCTATCATGTCACGGATAGTCTTGGCCCTGAGTCTGAGAGACTCAGAACTTGGCTACTGCCACATATCTCTTTGACAGTCCTTCATCATAGGCGATGACCCTTAATTGTTAAGAATGCAGACCCCTAAGGACAAATCCTCAACCCCTCTCCCTGTGAACAAACAAGCATGTAGCTGTGTGTTCGGAGGACCATGTTTGTGTAGGATGAAGGCGGATAAGTTCTGGCATGTGTCTACCCTCAAACGACAATTTCTTACACATCATCTAAGAGTGAGCCCTAAGATCTTGGTATATGGCCAAGCAGTCACCTTGCCCAAGCATTACAGAAAGTGGATTGCAAATGCCCAGGTAACATATTTGATAATGGTACTTCGTAGGGAGTGCTCAAAAATGAGGAGGTTGGGAGGCTTTGCTGTGACTGGTGATAACGACATCACAGAAAGCGTGGCCTTCACCTTGTGCTTCAGCGAGGTGGAAGACGTTGAGGCAAGACGCGCCCGGCCTACAGCGGCTTTGGATTTAGGATTTACGGCGTAGAGTCTAAAAGTTTTGAGCTAAGGGTCTATGCATCGGGGGTCTAGTCTTCGGTCTTTACAATCAGAAAAAGAATCGTCAATGCATTCTTGACCAAAATCGTGAACAGACACAGGCAAAAAACTTTCGAGACTTGAGAGTGCCGGCAACACTTCTCTCAAAGCCCTGCGTATTGCTGATGATGCAGCGTTAAAGGTTCCGGGCTAAACAACCCGAAAAGGGGATCTAACAAATAGTCCTAATGACAATGCTGAATGTGTGCTTGGTCAAGATCGAAGGTCCACCCAGCCGATGACATGCTGATGTACACCCAGGAAAGAAATTCACCATCGTTCAAAGACCTTCAAAAAGTAATCTAGCTATGCCCAAATTGGGGCTCGTGTGCGCGCACCTTCAGCAACAGAGTCTTGAACATGAAAGTTGCCCAAAGGAGGACAATAACTTCAAACCCTAAACTCTAAATCCTAGATGGACATGTTCGAAGGCCTTGGGCTGTTTTCCGCATTAGTTTTTGTTTCTTCCGGTGCCTTCTTGTTGTCATTGACTGAAAACGTCCCATGAAGTCTGAAATACATTGAGGAGGCAAACATAGGTGGGATGACCAACCACATGCAGGGGATGAGAATATGATACGTTCAGATGAGCTTGTGTAGACTTTGCATAACCTGATTCCTAAGAAGACTTCCCTCTTATCCCAGTGGAGGATGACGACTGGCCAACATTTGGGTGAATCTCCGCTTGGTTGACAATGGTGCAGCCCGTTGTGCATGTAAAGGGGAAGTTGTCGGGACGAAAATGTTTACCGGGATTTTCCTGTTTCCATTGAAAATTTAAGGGATGACCGCAAGACTAAAGATCCCAATACCTGAAACCGGTAGTCTTACAAAGCTTGTCAAGACACAAGTCTTGTGGGGACAATTTCTACCTCACCCTGCTGCGCATGGAGCAACAAGACGAGTTTGAAAGTCGCGCCGTCATTCCAAACATGGTGGCGTCAATACCATATATATGAGCTATAGTCTAAACTCCTAGTATCCCCCTTAAAAAGCCTGCAATACTCCCTTACATAATCCCTTATATAACCGCCTTTAAGGAGTTTAGACTCTATAGATATATATATATAATCACTACAAATACCACCACCTAGGTCCTCCTGACCCTCCATGACGGCATGAAAAGACTGCCTTCATGTTCGGCCGGTGCAACCCAAGGTACATGCGTAGGGAAAAAACAATTGTGGCGCGATGTTCTCTGCAAGGTCTTTAGAGACCTTGCAGGTAGTGAAGACCAATGTGCCGATAACAACAAGCTATCATGCACTACAACAACATTGCCAAGTCGTCCATCTGTGCTGGATATGGCTGCGGCAGCAAGGAACGGTCAGAAACTTGCCTAGCCTGTCGCATAACAGCCTAAACTCATGTTTTGGGCGAATCAGGGCCCATTCCGTTCTCTTACCAGCCTGATGTAAAAAAATGTACCACATCATTCTGATCTTCCATTGTAATCAATACATTTGCATGACGACTTTCAATCAAAACACATTGCACATTATGTTCCAAGCCTGAAAGCCCCTGAATTTCTGGCTTTTGAGGACCAGTCCCTCACAACGCCTTAAAATTTCCCAACTCCATCTTGACTGCAAGTTTGGCCTCCTCCTACTACTACTCCTCCTACTACTACTACTCCTCCTACTACTACTACCACTACCACTAC
>CAJNIZ010044664.1:4032-20161 GCA_905231905.1 Symbiodinium pilosum | reverse complement strand
ACCACCACCACCACCACCACTATTGAATTCAATGTTTGATCCGGTTCTCCCTGAGAACATCAAAGATACTTGACTAGCCTGTCTTTCACATACATGTAGTGTTGTGTGCGGGATGTATAGGTGCAGCGCTGATTGAAATACCTCCTGCAGGGATCGGTTTTCCATGCTCAAGGCGCAAGTCGGCGCGATGCAGACCTCACCGCCCTCAGCGGCAGTTCGCCGCCTGCACATATTGATTGACCAGAAGCAGACTGAGAGGACATGCGAAGGGCCACAGCGATATTACCTTTTGCTGGTTGTAGCTACTATAATATATTCACACTCGAGTCCAAATACCGCGGGCCCATTTCGCGATGTATCCCTGTCAAAGTACCGTGGCATGGAGCGATGAAGTGCTGCACCTCAATCTGGATGGCTGTTAAGGAACTTTATTATATGTATATATATATATNNTGGCAACTTAACCTAAGTTCCTTCACCGCCAACCAGTAATCTGAGATCTAGCAGGACAGCCGGCGGGTCTGACTTTGCCCCGGAGATACCCCGGCAAGGCTCTACCGTTTTGAAGCATCGGAGCTTACTGCATCACGGTAAAGAGCTCCTCTACCTCCTTCAAAGAACCATGGAACTGAAAATAGCTGACCGGCATTGGCTGACCCTGTGCCCCATACCCGTTGTCCTCCAACCTAAACCTGAAAGCCTAAATCAAACAAATCGGAGCCTAAATTCACGTGGTGTGACCTTGGTAGTCATTTATCGCAGCACACGGGGCAACATGGCATTTAGGATATGCTTCTACCCCTTCGGCATTGCACAAGACAGCAGAGGGTGGGAGAGTGTAGTGGTTATTGCATGACTGGACGTTCAAAAGGGATCACCTGAGAGCTTCTCAGTAATTAGGGGGCCCTTGATACATCCCCTAACATACAGAAAGTCCTCTATCAGGACGCACCTATAACTTGGACAATTTCCCTCGGCGTCTGAACATGCATGTCTTGAAGCTCATTTAGTGCTACCTAATTCAAACATGCATCTCTTGAGGCACACGTAGCGCTCTGTCGCCACTTGCCTGACCCTCAACAATAAATCTCCATGCCCATGTAAACCTTAGGCGAATCCCCCTTAGGGCAACAATTAACACAAAAGATAACTGTAAACAACCCTTCCAGGGACAGTTACGTTCAGATCCGCACATGCCCTTGCAAATGCAATGCCGGACGCTTGGCTGACAACTCAAAGTCTCCTCTTCAAAAGCAGGGCTCAGAATTCTCTCTTTCTGTCGCTGTCTCGCGCACGCTAGACTGTAAAACCCATGTAAGCTTGGCCCGAATCCCTACACCAGGAAGTCTCTATTCACTCTAAGGAGTCGCTACTGGTACTCCTCTTTCTTCCCTAGACTTTGCACCCGATGAACGCCTGAAACCCTACACCACAATACGGCTATCCACCCTTATACGGGGGGTGTACTGAGGGATTAAGAGAAGCCTGTGGGCTGAGGTTTTGGCAGTTTCGGATTTGAGGAATAGGGTTCTGAGATCTACGGCTAATTCTCGGCGCTATACCAGAGTACTGATGTTGGTGTTCTGATGGCTTCAAGACCCCGCTTGGAAACCTGAATGCGTAAACGCCTATAGACCCTGGACCCTACAGGCTTTAACGCCTTTCTCCCAAAATGGAAAACTACCAGCTGTCGTCCGGGTGACTCCTGGTTCTGCAAGACTTCTGGTACGGTATCCTGATACAAGCATAATGTTGTTGTTTCCCCATAGCAAATGTATTTGCAGTGGGAAGACTTCAGGAGCTACTGGTATTCAATAAACAAATCCCTAACTCAACTCCATGCAACACCCTGGACTACTCAGCCTTCAGCATGATTACAAGTCTCGACTCTAGAGCCTGCGATGAATGATGCTTTGCGAGGAGCCTTGCATTGAGGAGCCTTGCATTAGCAATCATCTCCTAAGAACAGTAGATCAAAGTGACAGCCTAAAGTAGGAAGTTCTTGGAGCGACTCTACACCCTTCGGACAGGTGCCTCACTCACATGTTGCTAGAACTACGAAGAACGTAAAACCAGATATGCCATGACAGAGTCTTCCGGCCATAAGCGGGCCCCCTGGCCACGAGGGTATGAAATTGTGGCCTGCTGGAAGTTTGCAATTACACATTAATCATGGAGGTACAAGCCGGGAAGCCCCATTATCCAAATATATCCCGAATTTATCCCCTAATAAATCCCTGTATATAAAAATACGCTATATAGTAGTTTCCATTTTCTTTTCCGTTATCCCCTATGAATCTCATGTAGTTTGGCAACTATGGCATCAACTTGAGGTTGTTTGAGCACCCGTCCTAGGGTTTGGTACCTGTGCTCAAGTCAAGAGCTTCGGCACCAAAGATTTTCTTGCTGGGGGATCGTAGGGAATGAGGGAATACATTCTGTAGGGATTATATAGGGACTATATATTACCTTCTTCCCTAAACCCTACGTCCTGAACCCTAAACCCGCTGGTATAAATGCAAGGATTTTATTCCCTTATTCCCTACTGACCACGGAGCAATTTGAAACTTGCCTTCAGCTTTGGGAAGGCCTCGCCCGCACCCTGCAGGTGCCACAGGCTCCTTGACGTTACGTCATGTGGCTACCCTATTGCTGCGTTCATCATGGCAACCATGAAAGAATAAACTCTGTTAAGGGTATAGGGTTTGGGGTTTTGGGCTTAGGGACCACAGTGATAATACTTGATCACTTCTGGATTCAAAAGAGCCCCCACAGAAGATCGAGGTCAGATAAGGACGGCCTTTTGCAAATATGTCCTTTTCAGCCCAAGGAGGAAAACTCTGGGTACGGAACCCGAAACACTAAACCTTAACCCTAACACTAAATAGTTGTTTCCACTTTCTCTTCCGTTATCTCAATATAACCAAAATATAACCCCATGATAACCCGTATATGAAGGTTGTGATCGAGATTGCTCAAACTATGAGTCTTTGTCTAAGGTTCTTTCCATACAAACTAGGTTTAGGGGTTCCGGGGATTAGGGTTTAGGGGTTTAGGGTTTAGGGGTAAAAGAGCCCACATGTTATGGTAATTGTTGGGTCCCTGAATAATGCTGTAACAGCCTTACAAACCCATACCATCCAGTTTCACCCTTCAACGAGAAATAGGCAAGCACTGCAAGTACCAAATACAAGGGCCGGAAGAAACTAGCAATACGGTTAAATGGGAGCATTTGGGAATCAAATCTAATAAATGAAAATGGTATCATGTAGTCGTCTGTAGGAGTGCTGTCACAAACCGGAGATTGGGGTGGGTGGGAACAACATGGACCTGAAAATGTCATGTTGAGGTCTACTTGAGGTAGCCTCTACTGACATTATACGAGGAATCAAGGAACAGAATATCGAAAAAATATCACAGCTTCTGGAGCAAATAACGAGCAATGCAGGTACTTCTTAAACATTGGGGTCCTTCAATGTACCCCCCGAACACAGGAATCACTCGTACCCCGCACAAGAGGACGCACTGTTTTGAAAAACTCCTGACTGGGGTTGAGGTGCATCTGAGGTATAGTACGCTATCACTACATCATGTCTAATGTAGGGCGCAGAGCAGCTTCTTATTTGGGTTTGGAGTGCAAAGTCAGCAGACGCGTAGTGTTGTCCTCAACAGCTGAAATATCTGCAAGCAAGACTGAGAGTCGAGAAGTAAGTCAAGATTCATGACAAGCAACAGAGGTAGCCGCAAAAAGGTGCAGGCTCTTGGAGCCAATGACCATCAGCGCAGCTGCAAGGGGTTGCTTGCTTGAAATGCAAATGCGCGCTGGAAGCTGTCGCGCTCCAAACCCTAAATGCAGACGGATAGTCGAAGTGGAATAAGAAGAAGCCTAAACTAAGCAATAGCCATGAATATCCTACTGCTGAGTGGACCTCAAATTAGGCAACTTCAATTTAGATTCCTCTGTAAATGTCGTTCCCATGCGCCCGATCTGCCTAGCTGCACCATAAACCACCTCCGCAAATCCCGAATGCGATCAAGCGTCACCTGTGCGCGCGTTCAACCAGCAGGGAAATTTCCCTACAACACTTTTCCACAGTTGGAGGAAACCTGTGATGCGGACGCAAGCCCATAACCCTCAAGTCCAAATTCTAAACTGAACCTAAACCTTAAACCACCTTAAACTGAAACTGAACCAAAATTCAAAACTCTAAACCCTGAAGCCTAACCCCTGGCTGAACCTTGAATACTAGACTCTGAACTGAGCGCAAACCCCAACACCCAAATCCTAAACTCGGATCCTCAGCCCCAAGTTTGGAGAATCCATGATCTATGGGGAAAAAGGCAAGGGATATGCATGCACATACAATACTAAGAAGGAAGACTAATGATATGGTTACAAGCGAGCTTTAGAAGGTTTATCTAGATGCACCATCTATACTTATTCATTCACATATGTAGTGGTTACAAGGGAACTGTAGGTCCAAACTTTACAGCAGATGTTTAAAAGCAAAAGAACCCCTATGTGAACCCGGTGTTGCATTTTCTTCTTCTCCATGTGATTGCCCATGATTATTGTAATCCTTTAGGTCCCCGGCAATCCCCATAGACCCCGATACCATGAAACCCAAAACCCTAAACCCTATAGACCACAATATGATCCTAGTTTCCCGTTCATTTTCCATGTTTCTAATTGATCCTGCATTTGATTTTCATCTCGACCCCATATGGTAATTTCCCAAACTAGGGGGGCCCAATATACACCCTAGAGCACTATAACCCTTATTATAGACACACCCCAGAAAAAATTCTTAATTCGGGGAAATCCTAACCCCCGTAAACCTCCTACATAATCTCAGTTTCCATTTCATGCTCCAATTTCTTTTGCAGCTGATTCACTCCATTAATGGGGGATCTAGGATACCCTAAACCCTAAACCGGTAAGGGATCTTCGCAAAACAGGGAGCTCGGAAGGGCGCTGCGGATATGTGGGGCTTACACAGAAATCCCACGCTCCCCTTGAAGGATTGCATGCGGCATTTTCCAAAAACACAATGGGTTTAGGGCTTAGAGTGTCTTCGGATTTAGGGTTTAGGGTTAGGTTTAGGGTTTAGGGCTAAACCCTATACCAACCCTTGCAGCCTGCCAGCATTACAGCTTTAGTTCCCGTGGATAACACCAACTCCAACCAAAAAAATGGGTTGCTGTTGAGGAACTCGAACCAAATCACTCCAGTAAGGAAACCCAGTATTTACTAGATATCCATATTATGGTTACTTAAACCAATCTTATTTCCCTAGCAGCAACCCAAAAAAAGCGTTTGAGCAAGATCCTAGTATCTGGCAAGATATCCTGAAAAGCTGGGTGCTGAACCCAAGCCAAAAACTTGTTCGGGACTGTTCTGACAGCATATGCATCAACCCCGAGGGAAAATGACAGTGAAGCTTCACTTGCACTATCATTTGCGCTTTTGTTGGTCAAGATCTCTTTCGATTGAGTGGGCCGTCAAATAGCCATGGCTGCCTGCAAACATTAGCGAAGGGGCCTAAACAAATAGAATGGAGCTTGGGGGTATACCACATAAGTCTATATGAGAGCCACGAGACTACAGTCTTCCCATATGCTGAGGCCTCCTGCACATCACAAACAAAGCTTGTAATGTGAAAGAAGCTTCCCAAGATGGGCAACGGCACTAACTAAACACCCCTTGTCAGAGACCCTACTTCACATTACATTCAGCGAAACTAAATCCAAAGTTTGGTAGTCAATCATGTTCTAAAATATTCACGGTCTTCGACATCAGCTTTACAAACTCAATGACCCGCGGACTTGGACTTCAACGCGAGGTAGCGGAACATCGCACCCTAAAGCGTGCACAAAGCACTTCTATGGCCCCTCCCTTTCTGCACCAATCAAAAGGCAATCAGAATGATCCGATGGGTGTGGAATTCGACAGACTATGGCAAGCAATTAACTAAAATCTTGCATCTGTGTCTTGTTCCACGTTGGGGCCTTCTGCTTTACTGCCATAATGCTACAACGTCCGCTATACACACACGCCCAAACAAGTGACTCCTTTGGGCTGAGAAACCCTAAGCCCGAATTCTACTGAATGCAGCAGCGCCTTGTAGCTAGGTGGGCATTCCAGGCAGCACTGCGAGCATGTCGCGCTGATGGCCATGATCTGCACCAGGCTCGCCTTCACTTTGAACTTAAGGATTAAGGGTTTGGAGTTTAAAGCTTTTGGATTTAGATTATAGGTTTTTCGGGTGGGATTGTAGCGCTGGAGGGATTAGGGTATTAAGTATTGCAACACACTTTGCAGCAAAGGGTTTGAGTTTATGGTTTGAGGCTTAGCAAAGGTCTCCGCAGAGGTTGGCAGCGCAGAACTTGTCAGTCAGTGGTCGCCGAAAGGCAACTACCCCGACGAAAATTTGCACTTACCGGCTTGTTTCGTGTAAATCCGCAAAACAAACCCTGAAGTGCTTGGGCGCCACAAACGGACACGAAAGCAGCAGAAGCACAGCAGCAATTTCCGTACAAAACCAAAAATAGCTTTCAGGGGCTTAGGGTTCAAGGGATAGACCGGGATTTGATCAAGGCTTAACGCCTTTCGCATTTGAGGCATAAGGGTTCAGAGCTTGAGGTTGGAAGATTTATGAGTCAGCGGCTTCGGATTTAGCAACTAGGGTTTAAGGCCTCTTCACTACAATGCTTGCGCGAGCAAGGCCACAGGCCGTTAGTTTTCCAAGGGCACTGACAGGCCCTGAACCTAACACAAAAGTCGGTTTGGCTCTTTTTCCCTCATCTAGGGATTCCCTAAACTCTTATTGTTTTCCGGAGCTTTTCATACTACTACAATATCTTGCATTGTTTCGGCAAGCCACGTCCAATTGGGCAACGCCCTACAGTCTCGCGTGGGAGCTACTCAAGGCTTGCGATAACGAGGAGTTACAACTGGCTGAGGAGGCTCAAGGTTTAAGGCTTTTGAATGGGTATAAGGTTGAGAGCTTAGAGCATTTAAGAACAGGTGGTGAAACCAACCAACCTTGGATTCTTCTGGTGAGATTGGGAAGCAAAAGGTATCCACATGGGCATTTCTCAAAAATACATGGACCCCAAAGAAATGGAATACACACAAAAGGACGACAACAAAAACGGCGCCCTTGTTTTGGGAAGGTCCCATGGCTTACCATATACCACCTGTGAAGCCCGGCAATGAAAACTGCAAGCCACCTATTTCAGCAGCGCTTGAAGCAACTGAACTGCGGCGTGAGCCCGCAGAAGCCTGGAAGCTACATTTGGTGGCTTCCGTAAATCGGGGAGCCCAATATAGACCCCAAAATGCTATAGAAAAGGGTACCCCTGATTTCGGGAGACCCTAAACCCTAAACCCTAAATAGTAGGTTCCAGTTTCTTTTCCATTCTCCCGTAAAACCCCTATATATATATATCCCGTACAAAGGTACAAAACCCTATGTATGATTCAGGGCTTCGAGCTGAGGGATATGTGATCAGGATTTCGGGATTGGAGTTCGAGGATGGGATGACGACTATTGTCTCAGTTATACGGTTTAGGGTTTAGGGTTTGTTTAAGGATTTAGGGCTTGGTTTAGGGTTTGGGGTTTAGGGTGTAGGGCTTGGGGTTTACGGTTTGCCTTGATGTTGCTCAAGGGTCTTGTTGCTAGGCATGAGGGTGCTTTCGAACCCATCGGATCTTGAAAGGTGGGTCATTACATGTGCGTGGCAGGCCCCTTCACACCCTCCTCCCTCCCCGCGCCGTCCGACGTGGCCCAACCACCCAAACTTGCTCCGTGACCAAAAACAGGCTCAAGCGCCTGCTCAAAAATCCAGCAAGCACTTTCCAGAACACAACGCTTGGACTGGTGGACGGGCCGCGTCGTGCGTCAGAAGTCTAGGGCTAGATTGTAGGAGTTCTCCCAAGTCCAAAGTACTCTATGCAGCCTGCAAAAAGTACAGCATGAGCGAAGTGTCAAGAGCGCATTCCCTACTTTAATACTTGGGCCGTAAAGTTGACTCTTAGTTTCCCTAGGAAAACAGCACAGAACCTCCATACTTTGGAGTTCGGGGCTGTGAACTTGAACCACCCTTGACCTTCTTAAACGTCTTCCATGCACCCTACCTTTAGCCAACTGCCTCTTGCTCTTAAACATCTCCAGATTTAGATACGAGGATGGCAGGTCTGCGCTTCAAGTAAGGCCGCGGGAAATGTTGAGTCCTGGTCTCGGAGTATACTTTCAAATGCGCTGGGCTTATTAGCTTCATGTGGATGCTTGTCGAGATGGGATTCCTTATATAGCACCCTTAAAAGACAAGATCCTCCCATCCTTCCAAAGATCGACCCAGAAACTCTTATGCAAGAGAAGGTTCCTTAATGATTCACTTTCAGGCTCCCTACCGACTTTCTCACGCTGAAAGGGCTTTCGATTGCCTCCTGCTAAGTTGCCTCCATGTCGTTCGTAGGGAGGATCATGTTGGAATGTGCAACAGAAACTACTACGGTCTAGGTAAGACTAGCACAAGCAGCTCAGCTAGAAGGGATTCCGACCTTCGAGTCCTGGCAGAAAAGTCAGGATTCAAACCCAAGAACACCCCGAGGCACAACAAAAGCGCAAGACATGGTTTGGGGTTTAGGGATAGAGCCTGAATTTGAACCTGAAACTTTAACCCCAATTCCAGACCTGGATGCCACACCCTGGTTCCCTAACCCTACCCCTAAATCCTGAACCCTCAACCGTTGACTCCTGCACGGAGAACCCAACCCTAAACCAAAACAGCCTGATCCGCTTGAATCCGCACATCTTCTGCGCCTTGCGAACTGGCCGCACTAGCTGTCAACCGTTTAGGCTTTGACGTTCCGGGGTTCAGGGATTTAAGGCTTAATAGTCAAAAGTAAGGATTCACCATGACGATTCCCGCACTCAATTCGCAAATGAAATGGCATGCTCAAGGAATCTCTCCAGCTGAGTGCAGGTCATAGGAAAAGATTTCAGAATGATTCTTCTTCCCATTATAAAGTGCCACCCTTGTTTCTGCTGCCTCTCCCTAAACCCTAATCCCCAACCCTCGCAAAGGGCTTCACCCCAATGCTCTGAACCCTTTACGTTAGTTTGCTAGACAGAGGTGCAGCAAAAAACATGGATCTAGGGTTCGAAGAGCGTGAAGAATTTGGGAAGAAGGCTATAATCGCTATATAACCCCAATGTACTATAGTAGTTTGCATTGTATTTTTCATTATCCCCGTATAACCCCAATATAACCCTAATATTACCCCAATGGGTTGTAAAAGACTCAACCACGCCTTGGTCAGCGGAATTGCGGCGAGAACCAGCATCCTGCGGGCAAGCAATGCTTTGCTTTATTTGGGTTTTGGGTTTAGGGCTTAGGGGACTAGGTTTTAGGGTTTCGGGATTTGGGTTTAGGGCTTAGGGTTTAGGGTACTAGGTTTTGGGTCTAGGGATTAGGGTTTCCTGCCCCGCTGTTTGGAGGGTTTAGGGTGTAGATGTTCGAGGGGGCAGAGGCAGTTTGCTTGTCCAACTGCATCTGCCAAGGCATGGGGGATGTTTGAGACACCTCCTTGCACATGATCCAGTAACCTGGCTGCTTCATGTCTAACACCCGCGTGCTGTTCTAGCAGTTGGGTCCAAAGCACTCTGTCAGAATAGCAGCACAACGCGCTTCATGCTGATATATGCCGGCGGACTGATGGGCTTGGCATTGCGGGATTCACATGTTCGGGAGGATGACCTAATCAGGAGAAATTGGCACAGAAAAGGGAGCTACCATACCATATGATAGTCCCAGCACCGTTGAACACTACTTCCAGCGAGTGGGGTGCAAGATCAACCCGCAGAATCTGCTAGCTGAAGAGCCGAAACCTCCATCCACCCTGTAAACCCGTAGAAATTGTGAATGGCGGTGTCTACAAAACAGGACCGTCAAAAATCTTCCCCCCAATATCCGGATCCTTACACATGGGCTCAAAATTCCGCAAGACCGCTGCCTGTACCGCAACATCTTCCTCTACATCGTCAATAGTTTCGTCTTTAACGCCTGATGCCGGGATGGTCTCCAGGCTGTCATGCAAAGAAAACACTCTGGATTACATGCGAGTTTCCCAAAGTTTAGGGTGCCCTTCTGGGGTCCCTATAAAAAGCACACAAAAACAGATGCATACCATGTTGGTTTCTATTTTGGGGCCACCTCAATAGTTAGAGAAACTACCACATATGAGCCATAGTCTCAACTCCTAGTATCCCCCTTCATAACCCATATAGTAGCCCCCTATAAAATCCCCTATATGACCCCCTTTAAGGAGTTTAGACTATAATTCATATAGTTGGTACTTACCATTTTTGATAGACCACGTTCGGCACTACCTGCGAGCAGGAGATGCCCTTTGGAGACACCCCTACAATATCTTCTACAACTTCCCAAAAAGCTACCCCTACTGTGATACCCCCAAAGAATGGTAAGCAAAACATACAACACAAGCCAATCCCCCATACCCTCCTGGACGAACTTCAGCCTGTGTGCCATCCCTTTTGAACAAACCCAGAGCTTTAGAATCCTAAACCCTAAACCCTAAACCCTAAAACCCTAAACCGGGTTTAGTGTTTAGGGCCAAACCGGGTTTAGGGAGATCACGCCCTCGAGGCCTTAAACCAACCCTGATGTCCTCTTTACACCTGGGGATTTAAGATATGAGCTGTAGTCTGAACTTCTGAACTCCTAGCATCCCATATGTAATCCCCTATATAACCCCTTAAGGAGTTTAAACTATAGCTTATATGTAGTTTGTTAACAAAGCGGATCTATTTCAGGGGGTTCTGATACAAAGGTCCAACTTCTCGAGACAGACGAATGATGCGCAGGCCTATCTGCTGACATTTTCAGGTTCGGGCTCACAGGCTCCATGCTCAGGTCTAGAAGGAGTTGAAAAATCTGGATAGGGCCTTTACAGTATGATGCATTTTTTCTTAGAAGCCTCAATGAATCCAAGTCACTGTCATTGTTTTGGGTGTCGCGGATCTCAAGAGGTGCTTTGGGTTTAGGGTTCGCCCAACGCCCAGGTCTCATCGATCGCGTCAAGTTTGGCTCGGCTGGGAAATTTGGGGGGGCGGGGTGGGGGGTAATTACGTTCGCTTCAGGGACAATCATCCTAACCTGTAAAACGCAGTATTTCGGGAACCCTCATGCAAAAAAACACCGCTTTCATGTTCGACAGCATCCAATTACCAAAGCACCCCTGCCCAAACCATAATGACGGACAGATTCGTGAGTATCCCATTACCACAACGTCCATGCCCAAGCTATAGCAACGTTCATGTTCGACAGCCCCCATCACTACACCATCCAAGCCCAACCCATACAAACATTTGTGTTACAAGTGCATCGAAGTACCAAAAAATTGCGTCCAGTGGGACGACGAAGTCTATGTCCTTCCCAGGAACCTCGATGCAAAACCACCGCGCGTAATGGGACAAAATGCATGTCATATACAGCTTCTGATCGCGCGAACACAGAAAAAGTCTGACTATCAGCGCTGTGCTTCGTTTGCTACACGCTTTTCGATCTGTAAAATGCAATACTTTTGAACAGGGTCTAAATCTGTCCACGCACCTTCGCAATTTCTGAGGGTACCAAGTAACACCTCTCATTGGCATTGTGCCAAAACCATGGGCTTTTGCACCTGTTCACTCCTAAAACGTGCAAAAGTCTCATCTTCAATCAAGGTTGCGCGCGGAATTTTACAAGAAAATTCGGTGGAGTCATGACCCTCCGTTCCTCGAGAGCACAATACCGCGCAAGCTGAATACAGTGTAAAACGCAGTAGTTTCTGTACTATTCACATTTTGTAAGCTGAAGCTCGCATGGATCCTCCAGAGAAAACCCTTCCGTTGCGCGTGCGCGTTAGGGTTTAGGGCCCACCCCACCTCGCACGCAGATCTTGAGTCTGCAGGGTCACCATCACGACGCGGGAGGAGGGGGGGAGGGGCCAGTCCTGGATCATACAAGCACTCACCAGTATCCCTACCGAATCCATCCGTCATACACAGTGAAGACAGCTGACATACAAGAACGATGAAGTCACGCTATCAGAACTTCTACAAGGTCCTGCAGAAGACGTCCTGGCTGGGGTGAAACAGAAGAACCGGAACCCTCAACCCTAAACCCTCGCTCCAAGACCTCTACACTAACTCCAAATCTCCCAACCTGAACGGTAGACTCTAACGTCTACACCATAGGGGTTTAGGGTTTACGTAAACCCTAAACACCAACTTGAACCACTGATCCACAAACACAAACTCCTAAACTCTGGACCTGGACCCTGGCCCTAGAACTAGCCACAAAACCCTAGACCAAAGCCAAAACGCTCGGGTGGCCTTCTGCTATCTTTGCGTTGCAGCACATCAACAGGGTCGTTAACAATCCTGGCACTGTAGGAAGGCTTAGGACACTTCGTTCTTCCTGACCTATGATAATGGACAATGAAATAGAAAGGGAAAGGACAAGGAACCGGAACTGTATCCAAGTTTGACAAGGGCTTAAGGGTTTTAAAGGCTGGTTGTAAGAAGTGATGGACTAGATATGGAAAAATTGAAGCTACTACAGGGCTTGAGGTTCAGGGCATGGAAAAGACAATGGAGCCGCTATAGGGACTTACCAACAACCGGTAGGTGTAGGAAGAGCTTAGGGGGTAGGTGTAGAGAGGGCTTAGGGTACTTGCAGGGTTTTGGTTTCGGCTTCAGCGTGCAGGGTTTTGGAGTTTCGAGTGTCGAGTTCACGGTTTAGGGTTGAGTTTTCAACGGGACTCTCGCAACATGAAGACACCAAAAAGGATATGCCAGATGCACGGATGGCATACGATCTCGCTGTGGAAAGAACCGAAAACAGAAACCCAAAATGGTTTAGGGTTTGGGGTTTAGGGTCTTCAATTGAAGCCTGCGATTAAGACTGTGCCAGGACAAGTGCAAAAATTGTCTGTGCCCCACATGAGCCATTGTCTAAACTCCTGGTATCCCCCTTAATAACCCCTATAGTAGTCCCCTGTATAATCCCTATATACCCCCCCTTTAAGGAGTTTAGATTATGGCTCACATGGAGGGTCTACAGAGCGGCCCAAGGATGGCTGTATGGATTTACCTCGGTTTTCGGGGGCACTTTAGGGTTTAGGGTTTAGGGTTTAGGGTTTGTCGGGTCAATCCCCCGTCCAGTAATGGGTACCACAAAGGACTTTTGTAGGTATATGAAAGCCTTATCAATTCCAAATTAGGGAGCTAGTACTACAGGGGGGTTGACCTAAGGCTAATAAGATTCTTTAAGAACTCATAGGTAGACATCCTTACAGAATGCAGTCATACGATGAAGTTGCCACGCCTAAGATGACGGCCGTTATCAGGGGCAGGAGCATCACGTCCTGCCAGGGCCTAATGCCATCCATGCCAAGGTGTTGAAAGGCATAAGGCTACCTCGACGTCTGTGAAGATAGACAAAACAATTTGTGCACTCCAATGTGCAGAGGTCCAGAAGCTTCACATGAAAACTGCAAATGAGGCTATCATCAAAAAACGGAAGCACTAGCCCCCTCCCAATCTGAAATTTCTCTGGTCTTTGCAGGCCACGCTGTTTGGAGAATCCATGTTGGCTTGGGTAGGGTAAAGCCGAAGGCCTAATCCGAGACGGTACGCTCTGGTGCCTGCCTGCAGCTTCAACACTTCTCTATGGATTGTCTCCGAAATCACTACTAAACCCAGCGCGACTGCACACCTGAAACACCTAAATCCTTAGCCCTGAACCCTAAGTACTACTAAGCCCTAAACCGCTAGCCCCAGACCTTGAGCCCCAAAGCCTGGACCCTAAGCCCTAAATACCAAACTCCACCTACAAGCTCACTCAACCCTGAAACCCTAGAAGCGCTCCCTCTCCGAAGCAGTCCTGGAGCAA
The DNA here is from genome assembly GCA_905231905.1 of Symbiodinium pilosum. Classification (NCBI taxonomy): domain Eukaryota; class Dinophyceae; order Suessiales; family Symbiodiniaceae; genus Symbiodinium; species Symbiodinium pilosum. Next base: position 6,196 of record CAJNIZ010044664.1, on the reverse strand, counting down.
GCTGAAACCTGTGGCCCAAAGCCAATCTGACCGATCAACCGCACCTGATAAGGTTTAGAAAGTAATTGGTGCGCATCACTGCTAGCAGGCGCTAGCATTTTGATGGCAAAATGTCAGGAAGTCAAGAATACTTGGGTCAGGGCTTAAGGCAAGGTTCGTGAAAGTGTTGCTTTGCAGTAGGGCCCCCTGATGTGCGCCCCATATTCCTGTCATCTTTATCATGAAGACTACAGAAAGGGGGACTCACGATTTGGAAGAAGACCAGAAATCTTAAACAAAGCTCCATCGCGTGCCAAGCAATCGACTGGGTGACTGTTGGGGACTTGAACTCCAATTACCATGATTGGATATTGGTTTAGGTTCTATAGGTTTTTGTGTCGGAGGCTATCATCTAGGTCCTCAGGTTACCCCACGGAAATGTGGAGCATAATGTCGCTTCCTTGCTGCGGCAAGTTACTACACCAGGTTCTTGAACAGCAACACAGGCCAGTAAAGCAGTAGGGCTGAATAAGTCATGTTGCTCACGTTTGCAAGGAATGTGAGGATGTAGAGCAGGCAGAAGGCGATGTACGTCAGCGTGAAGACCTGACTCCACTCCCCGACGTTCACTCTGCACTCCACCCTCAACGCCAGTCTCAACTCTCGACACTCTCCGCTCCTCTTTCCAGTCCCCTTTCCACTCGGATGCATGCGTCCGCATGCGATGACAGTCACTTAGATGGCGAATCCCAGGGACCCGATCTCAAAGACTGTTGACACTTCGATGCGACTTGAACACGACACTCCAAAAGCGACAGTCATCACGATGATGGCCACCCTGGATGGGTCCAGACGGGTTGCAACTCGTGAACGCTTCGTGGACACCTGCGGACACCAACGCCGTGATTTTTGATCACCTCCTGGACCCCCGAACCCCAACACACAAACAGGGAACCCTTCCGCGGAGCATTCCGTGAAAAGCATTCTGATCGGGTCCCTGCAAAAACAAGCCAGCACACATTCTCCGCCATTGGAGAGAAGGCAAGGAAATCAAGAAGCCTGATAAACAGCGAAGAGCTGCATGCCAGAAAGGGCAACTCAACAGTCCTAGCGCATCTTAGCCCCTACAAACTGACTCGAGCAAGTAGTAGCTGTGCATGGTAGAGCGAAGAAAGCTTGCATATCTGTTGAGAAGGACGGGAGCTAGACGGGAAGGAATCTTACCTAGCAAATGCAGTGGACGGGCATTCACATTAGCAGCAATGGACTTTGCTTCGTACTAGGAGTCGCAGACGAGGATACCGAGGATAACTTGACCCTGCTCCCGATTGGGCTCCCTGAGATCTACAGAAACATTTCTCAGCGCCGAGATTCCCAGTAGGCTATGGCTTTCCATCGCCAGAGTCTTCGTCTGCGCTCGACGTCGACGAGCCTCCACTGCACCTGTGTCTCTCTGATCTCTCTGAATCATGTGTCTTGCATGGGGATCCATGAGGGGCACGGAGTGAAGAGGTGCTGAGTAGTGTTTCATGGATCTATATAAGGTCTTTCCGAAAGAATCTACAGCGTCTCATGCTGAAACCTTGATCAGGACCATCTTGAGACCTTGCATGACTTGCTGTGATTCTGCAATCAGCCCAGAAAAGCACTGCTCTCGTCAAGCTGCCTTCTGCTCGACACGGCGCTTCTGGATCCAGAACAGCAGGATGATGATGCCGTCCCCAATCAGGGACGACAAAAGCCCCACTATAACTTGTTGACGCAAACGTGATGCTTCCGTCTCTGGCTCCTTGCAGCCTGGCGGGGGTGCAAGATCACGGCGCGAACTGCGACCCCTCAAATCTAATGTCAAATGGATCTGCTGCCTTCACCGCTCTGAGCCTGCGTGCTGAAGAAGAGCGCGTTGGTGAAGCCTGTTAGTGGCGCGGGCAGACAGCAGGGCTGACACCATGATAAAAGAAGACTCCCTTGCACCACTCAATGGAGGAGAAAATCTTACTCTTTGTTGGGAACTATAATTAATAGTACCGCCATTGAAAATACTGCCTGTGCCCCCGTTGAAATGCTGACCATCTCAACGCAAGATATAACCAGCAGTGTTGATACAAAGAAACGGCTACAGACCACCTAAGCTTCGGAGAACCTTCAAAAACACCAAGGTTTAGGGTTATATTAGGGTTGTATT
>CAJNIZ010044663.1:20189-44827 GCA_905231905.1 Symbiodinium pilosum | reverse complement strand
TATACGCAGCACATTCTGATGAGCTGGCATTTGGTGCGGGCAAATAGGGGGGGGGGGTAAGGTTAGGCTTTAGGACAGGGCTGAACACTAACCCATGAGTCCCTTATCCAACCCTTAACCCTGAAACTCCAATCTATGCGCATTATCTGCCACAATAGGGTTTAGGGTTTAGGCATCCTTTGGAGGCTGCCAGGAAATTTGGCTTTTGCAAGCTCAACGACCCCATAGTCCATTTATGCCCGAAACCCAAAATACATCCTTTAATGGGGGTTTGGGTTTGGGGTTGCTCCCATGTGAAGTATCCTTCCCAACAATGATAGCTTGGCACACGGGGTCATTTTTTGCAATGACTTCTGGAGGGAACACGTGGTTCTTTAAGCTGCGAGCCCCAAACTTACAACTGGCTGTTTGGATCTCGAGGCAGCGGGTTCAGGGTGCAGAGTTTGAGGTTTAGGGCCATGGCTGAAGTGCCTTTTCCGTTGCATGGCTTATGGGTTTTAATAACTAGAATAATGGAGAAACATGGAAAACAACGTCTAAAACAAATATCAGACAGAGACTGGAATGGATTCAGTTCGTTAAATGAGGCTAAACCCTCAGCCCGAAACCTTCAAGACTAAATCCTAAACCCAGAGTATGTCAGGCAATCTGCAGGACACTCGGCACAAACTGCACGTACCCAGCGACTCAGACAGACTCGCCTCAACAGATCATGTTTGGAGTCAAACGGTGGATGGAAAATTCCTGCATGACCCATGTTACCTCATGTCTAAGAGTATAGTATCATTAGGGTCATGCAACAACTTGTCCATCAACCGGAATACCACATGTTATAAAGAAATATGTCTTACTCGGTAAAATGCAATTACCATGAGTACTAGTATCATTACTGGTAATGCGACTGTTTGCTCTGATTCTCATTGAATTGTTGATACGCTTCGTGCAGGAAATCTTGCATCAGTTGGGGCGCCTAAAGTAGTGTAACTCCAGGGATTTCAGCGGAGCAACTTAACTTGGGGTGGTGCAAGATTTCCTCCATCAACAACGATAATGAAGATAGCGATGGTGCAGCTACGTTCTAGACTCATGAAAATCATGGTACGACTGGGAACTATATTTTCTTAGTAACAGGAGGGCTGCCGCAAAGCCAAGGCAGAGGCTGAACCCTACATCAGAGACCCTGAAACCTAAACCCTAAATCCTGACACCTAAACCCGAAGTGGAATCCAAACTACAAACTCAGGGTTCAAGGTGCCCTCTTTTCAATCGTGATGCCTTGCAAAGTAGGGTTTAGGGCTGAGCGTTTGAAGGTTGAGTGTTAGGGTTTAGCGTTTACGGTTTTCAAGATCCTGGATACACGTTTCTAGTTCAGGTGCCCTGGCAAGTAAGCGATGGGGCAAACCCTGCATACCTCCGATGGCCACACGCAGAGCATTCCAGAAGCCATACATCTGGAAACCTCGTAACACAGCAAAAGACATCAAACCTCCAGTGCAACCATATGCCCTAAACCCCCAAAGCTAAATCCCTAAATCCTAAACCTCTACAACACTAATACCCTACATCCTAAGCCCGTAAAAGCACCAGGAACCAAGGCCCTGCAACCCTCAACGTCAAACCCTAAACCCTACAGTTCTGCGGTTCTTGCTCTGAAGGTTCCCATCAAAGTCCCTTTACTGACGGCCTGACAGTCGGCGAGCTGGTCGGCGAGCTGGTCGGCTCCGCCGACGGCGAACCTGAAGCCACAAAGGGTTTGTCTACATATGCATGTATGCGTATAGGTATGCATATGAGATGCACATATTAGTATATGCATAGATATGTATGCATATAATGACATGTCCATATGTATATCTATATATACATATGTATATAGATATGTGTGTATACTTAAATGTATATACGTGTATGTGTGTATACATATATGTGTATGTATGTATATTCATATAGACGTACGTATACACATACATGTACATGTACATATACATATGCACATATACACATACACATACGTATACGTACACGTATACGTATACATATATATATATATGTACATATACATATACATAAATATATATATATATATACACATATGCATATACATATACATATATACGTATACGTATACATATACATGTACATGTACGTGCACATATACATATACATACATGTGTTTAGAGTTGAGTTTGTTACACATATACGCATATGATGTGTGCATATGTTAGCGTTTAGGATTTAGAGCGTTTTTCGGGGTCATAGGGTTGGTAAAAGGGAAGAAAAATCCTTCTTTTTTTGGGCTACAAGGGATTTAGGGTGATATCTTGAAATTTCGGGGCCCTTTCAAAAGGCCTGATAATTGGATACATAGGGTTATAACGTGGGATACAAGGGACACGTAATGCCTGGAAATTCAGGGTGATATCCAAACTCTTACATGCGTAAGGTTTCTGGCTCTAGCAAGGCTTCGGTTTAGAACTTCAGGTTTGGATTTAAGATTTAGGGTTCAAGATAGGGGCATAGCTGTTCAGATTTGCAAAAGAGTCCGTTCCCTTTGAAAGGGGTTTTACAGGAGCGTACAGGGTTAAAGGGTAGGATGTACATGTACATAGGGATATATGGGATATGTAGGATTTAGGCTTTTCAAAAATTAGCGTGCCTTTGGAGGTGGTTGGGAGTTGAATGCGTGGATTTGTTGGAACTGGAGTATGAGGCATGAAGTATATAGCTAAACACTTGAAGTTGCTGTACTTGCTGGGGACCTGGTGTATTCACCGAAAGCTTCTTGGGATGCGGGCTGAGGATTTGATTTTTGGCGTTCGGGCAACTTTGGGTCAAGGTGCGGGGGCCAAGGTTTCAAGGCTCTTGCGGTGCGGGCCCCAAACTCTGAACCTAAAACCTGCACCCCAGTCCCTAAACTGAAGCCGAAGCCCTAAACCCTAAGCGCTCAAATCTTAAACCCTAATCCCTAATCCCTTAACTTGAATCCTGATCCATAAACATTCTAACCCCTGAACCCTAAATCCCCAGCCATAGGCCTAAACCCTAAATCTCTTTCATCATTGAATGGATGTACCGTACATTACGGAAAAGCTACGGCGAAAACAAAAATATGGTTGCCCCAAAGCGGAATTATAAGAGATCTTGGGATATTGTGTGATTACAACTAACTTCGGTTTTCTCCTAAATGGTCCTTGACAAGTCTCATCGTTTCTTCCCCTTCCTGTTTCAGGGGTTCTCCTTCTACTCCGCCCTATACAAGCCTTGATTAGCCATAATTACCCCTAAATGACCCCTGTTATGGGAGAACCTCACCAATGACTGTGGAACCTCTGAAACCATCACGCTGCAGGCTTCTACAACCAACCCGCCCTGTGGTGGCCTTACGTGCCGTAGGCTGACTTCGCACGTGAAATTGTAGATGTGGGGTTTCAGCTTCAAGGTTCAGGTTTGGGGGCATAAAGCCCCAGATGTAAGGTTTGAGGTTTAGGGTTTAGGATTTTGGGTTTCGGGTTCAAGGTTTTAGGTTAGGTGGGGGGTTTATGGTTTAGAGTTTAAGGTGCGAAATTACAGGTTCAGGACTTCATCGCCTAGACGTGTAAGCCTTTTGAGAAGCCCAAAGGTCAGGGCGCCATATCATTTCTACTTAAGGCGGGCCATACTCTGATTTCCCTGGTAGATGGACATCTTGTCAAAACAGCCCCACATGACTTCCTAGGGGCCCCATAATCCTCTATGGGCCCTAAACATCCCAACTCCCATATAAGTACCCTAAACCCTAATCCTTAAATCTAAACCCTGTACCTGTGCGCTTAGGAAACTGAATGCTGCCCCGGCTGCTCTGGCCTTGTTAATCTGGCGAGACCTCACAAGGCATCAGCGAGCGGAAGGCTCTGGATATTCAAGTGGGAAATCACATGACAAATGACATGGAAAATGAAAAGCGGAAAAATTAAGTTCATTTAGGTTGTTTGAAGAATACGTACCTGTATTGGTCCCTTAAAACCCTTCGGTAAAGGTAATTGAAAATGGACATCCAGGCGAAGAAGGCTGCTGTCTCTAAAGTCTGCCGGGGCAGGGTAAAGAAAACCCCAGAGGGGACCCTAAACCCTAAACCCTTTATATGACTCCAGTAGAACATGCTCCCCAACCCACTTGCTCAGGTCCCCTACATGATGAATGCACCTCTTGACTCAAAGAGAGATCCTAACCAAAAAGGGAACATACCCTATGGCCATTGTAGGCACAAGCATTTTTGACTTCAAACCCCCTAGCCCCAAATACCCCTGACATAAGGCCGAAAAAGCCCACCCGGAAAGGACTACATGGCACCACATTGGCAAGTTGTTGTTACTAGGGTTGGATTCTTGTGCTTCAGGGAAATCCCTAAAACCCTAAACTCCAAGTCTAAACCTTCAAGTCTAAGCCCCTAACCTTAGACTCTAGACTTCAAAGCTAAACCCTAAACCCTCAACCCTGCCTGGGAAGTGACCGCTGCTCTATGCCAATTATTTCGCCACCTGGGCCTTGGGGGGCTCTGCGGACTTGCAGCTTTGGATTGGGGTTTGGAGGTTTAGGGCTTAGGCTATCAAGGTTTAGGGTTTAGAGGATTGGGAGTTGGAGATTTCGGGCTTAGAGGTTATCAGGGTTTAGGGGGGTTAGGTTTTGGTGGATGTTGAGGCCCTAAACCCCAAACCCCGGAGATTGGGATGCGCACTTGGCTCGAGGAGCAGCCGACACTAAACCGAAAGACTCAAAAAAGACTTCAAGGTTTAGCGGTCCAGCGGTTAGGTGATAATAAAAGATTTCTGCTAGTAATCAACGCCAAGAATAAGTTACTTGAGGGATTTTAGCTACTCCAACGCCTATAATGGAGAAGAACAAGATAAAACCAAACGAAATTCGGGTATACTCGGGCTGGGTAGTTAGTGTTGATGGGCTGGGCTTGCCAGGTCCAACGCTTTCCGCCTTAATACTGAGGGTGAAGTATTTAAGGATATAGGGTTAAGGGTTTAGGTACTTAGGGTTTAGGTGTTTAGGGTTTAGGTATTTAAGGTTTAGGGTTTAGGTGTTTAGGGCTGAGGCTTTAGAATTTAGGGTTTAAGGTTTAGAAGTTAAGGTTTAAGGTTTAGCACTTAGCTTTTAGGATTTGGGATTTAGGGGTTTAGGGTTTAAGGGGCTCAGTCCCCCCAAGATCACATGTTTCCAAGGTGCTAGAAAAAAGCAGATAAACAACATTTCATATCGGGGGGAGGGGTAGGGGGCTAGGTATGCCCATAACCCAAGCCACAAATCCTAAAACCTAAACACCTAAACCCCAAAAAGCTAAGCCCCAAACCCTAAACACATAAATCCCAAATACCTAAACCTAAAACCCTAAACACATAATCCCTAAATACATAGACCCTAGACGCCCAAACCCTGAATATCTAAACCCAGAACCCTGAACGCCAAAACACTGAATGCCTAAACCTTGGGCTTCAGAGATGTTCAGCCTTGGGTCGGGAGTGGGTTCTCCAATCACATTCTGGGCCCAGTTTACGGTTTGGGCTTCAGGGCTTAGCGCTTGCGGTTTAGGGTTTACGGTTTAGGGCTTAGGGTTTGGGGTTTAGAGTTAGGGCTTGGGGTTTGGAGTTTGGGGTTTAGGGTTTAGAGTTTTAGGTTTAGGGCTTGGTGTTTGGGGTTCAGGGTGTAGGGCTTTGAGTTTAGGGCTTCGGGCTTGGGACTTTGTTTACAAGGACCCTTTCCCCCCGGACCTAGGAGGGTTTAGGCTTCAGGGTATGGGGATTAAGGCTTAGGATTTGGGGACATAGCAAAGGATTTAAGCAAGGATCTTCAGCAACCAAGGAATAAAACGGGTGCTCTTGTTAGATACGTTCTTTTTGTATTTGGGAACCAGGTCCCTGAAAAGATGGAAGGTGTCTACTGGGGAGCCCAGCATTTCTGAACGCAACTGCACCGCGATCTCTGGCAATCATGTCAAAGCGGCAATGCCATACTGCAGCCTATGAATGATTGAGGATTAGCACCAGAAACTTGACCCTCGCATTACAGGTTTCTACAGCACCAAATAAATCTTGCATCGCCGGCTTGAACGTTGCAAATTGTTGGACGGAGGAAAGATGCGTATTGTAGGGGCGAAAAAAGCTGGCATAGGGCTTTGAGAGGTATGTTCTGACATGCATATACAAGGAAAATCAGGCCTCTACGGTCACGGCCACAACCAATCTTTAGAGACAAGTAATTCCAAATTCTTTGCATTTCATCCTTGAAGTGGGTCCCCATTGTTGGAATCCCTAAATTGGGACGTCCAAAAGTCGAGTCTCTACACATCAACATAGTAGTAGGAACCCCCAATCAAAAGGGGGGCACGGAATATTTGGGGGCCTCCGTATGTCTGCAAGGTCCCTGAAATTACAGCTCTTCTGAGAAGCCCCACAAAAGTTTGCGCATCTAAACGCCACCGCGCAAGGCAGTTTGCAAAGCTTCTGCCATGGCCTGCCCGTTCGAATCTCTACTCGCATGCGTAAGCACAAGCCGGCCCAATCAGTTTGCTACAAATGCAGGGCAAGAAGCGAAAGAGACTGAGAGAGAGAGAGAGAGAGAGAGGGAGAGAAATAAAAAAGAGGGAGAGAGAGCACCAGTGGGAGAGGGACAGACAGGAGAGTGTGAGATGGGGCCCCTCCCACAATCCCTAATTCCTGTCGTCCCCGGTACAGAGCCCCAAAAGGCCTACATGTTCTGAGAGAAAGAGAGAAGCACGTCCCTGCAAGCTTTGCAAAGGCCTGTCGCTAACCAGAACAGCATTGAAACAGTCAACATGACATGTCGCGAAGTTGGTTTTGGATGTAATAAAAGGTTATACAAGGATAATGGAAAAGAAAATGGAAACTACTACGGGTTATATAGGGATAATGGAAAAGAAAACGGAAGCTACTATTTAGGGCTTAGGGTTTCTAGGTATGGGCTTAGTTTCAAGGTCTAGGGTTTGGGGTTTAGGGCTTAGGTAAACCTAGGGGACCGCATTGGCTCGAATAAGAGGTATATTTGGGCCATAAACGACCTTGAGGGTGCAACCCTGGAACCCTTGAGAAGGGACAAGGAAAACTGGAACTACCCTAAACCCCAACCCTAAACCCTAAGTCCCTTAACCCTGCATGGAGGGATCGATTCCTCAATTCCGTACGAACAGTCCTAAACCAAAGGTAGTTTCCAAATTCATGTCGATTCCACAGGGTTAAGGGTTCAGGGTTTAGGGCCGGGTTTAGGGTGTAGAGGTTTCGGGTTTAGGAATAAACCCTCAAGTAGTTTCCATGTTCTTTTTCCATTCCCTACCCAGACCCCCTACAACATCCAAAAAGGTGGACTCCCCCCAACATGACCCTTTACTACATAAGGAAAACTAAGGGTTTCTGTTATTGGGAGCTGACATGCTTGATCCTTTACAGGGATGGTTATCTAATAGTTCTCCACACACGATCCATAGCTAATATGATTTCTACGTTTTGTTCAAAGCATGTCATCTATCTACATTGAACGAAATGAAAACATTGGTTTTAGAAGCGCGATCGCGGCAAGCTGTGCGCGAAAGTTAAGAAACGCGCGCGACAGACCATTAGAGGCTAGGGTAGATTCTAACACCCTATGCCCTAAAACCATTAACCCCTCGACGCCATAAAGTCGGTCTAGAGCTTAGTGTTTAAAGCTTAAGGAGTTCAGGTGAAGCAAATCCTGCCAAACATGCCTCCTAAAAACCCTAAACCCTCCTGAAATCCTGAACCCCAAGCCTGAAACCCTAAGCCTTCTCACTCAGGGCATAGGGCAGCGATGTCCCCGTCACCCGCATATAGCAACGAGCGTTGAGCTTAAAATCTCAGGATGCTGATCCACGTCTTCCTATCAAGGTACTGCTGGTAGTGACTTTAGGGTTTAGGGTTACTCCCAAGTAACTAACAATAGGTTTCTTCGAGCCTGCCCCCGGAAGAGACCTCTGATTTCTGGCAACCCCCTCATCTCCGCTGAGTTAGGTTCGCCCCAAAGCCCTACAGCCCATCCCCCCTTTACCCTTGCTTACAAAATCAACCACCAAACTTTGAACTTTTCTGAAAATCCTGCTCTAGCAACCCAACTCCCAAATAAATGGAAAACCAAAATCCATTCCGGACAGTTCAGCGATGCATATTGCACGCAGCGCGCTCCAAACCACTACAGCATGCCTTTAAGGCTGAGGCAAAGAGAAGCGGCATCAGCTGGAAAAGTGCATGGAACCACTGCTGCTTGTTTGGGTGGTTGACCCAAATAAGTCTCCAGTTCTTTTCATGTGGCTTCCTGAAGCTCCTGCTGAAGGAGAGAGGTACCACACAGTTTAGGTTCAGGGCACTGAGGGTCTAGGGTTTAAGGTTTAGGGGTTTAGAGTGGACGGTTAAGCATGTAGGAGCGTGGGGTTCGGGCTAAAGGATTTAGATTTTAGGCTAGTGCAATCTCCAATATGACTGTTTCCATAAATGAAGGGCCCCCCAAATACAAAGCCTGACATAACATGACCCTTATTTGAATGGAGCTACTATACTCCCCAAATACATAATTACCGGTGATGGAGAATCATATGGATAAAGAAAATGGGTTAATGAAATGGGAACTGGGATTGTGTGTGGGGTTATGCCGTGGTTTGAATGGGATGCTTTAGTCCCCAATAGCAAGCTCATGTGATTTTTGCGGGTTCTGAATGTTCCTCTGGGTGATGTTTGAAGGCACCACGTCTTCATTTACGACCCTTAAACCCCGAACTCCTAGACCCGAAGCCCTGAATCCCTCAACCCTACACCCCTAATCTCTTATGAGTACGTCTCCTTCTAAACGGTAAGGGCGATGTGTAAGCATCGAGATGGCCATCTACACCCACGCTCAAGGTCTGGGGTTAAGGATTTAGAGTTGGGAATGCGCTAATTAGATTTAGACTTAGAAAATCTAGGTTTTGGGGTCCAACTTGTCCACGCCACCTGTTGGCTAGGGGACGGCGTGCCCGTGAGCTGACGCCGTTCGGGCTCTATGTAGACTAGTGACTAGCGTCCTCTTAGAAGGAATTATCTGAAGTTCCATGTTAGTTCGGAGGAGGGAAATCATTTCTCAGAATTTGACGGAATCGAGTTTCAGTCTGAAGGTGTTGGGTCGAAGGGGGTTTGTTGATAGAGGGCTCCTGGTGATCCGACGCGGAGAGAAGAAAGGGTGCAAACGTATAGTGCAACGTAGGCAGGGAGCTTTTCAAGCAGGACTCTAGAGAAGGCTCCTCTACCACGATTACTAGTACCACGGCCAACAAGATGAGAGGATTTTTGTAACCCTATACGTCATATGATCACTATAGGATCTTTATTCTGTGGCTAGGGTTCCTAAAGCCAGATGTGATGGGTATACCGGTATACCATATACTGGCTTAATGGCTCTAGGATTGCAAGGGGATGCTTTGAGCAATTGAACTTATTCCATTTTCTACCCTACACTCGCTAGAAACCCCCCCTACAATCCCAGCTTCCATTTCATTTTGCATGTCTTGTGCATTTGAGTTTCCATTACTGATATTCCAAACCCTAAACCCTAAACCCCTAGACCGCAAGCAGCAGCGCTCTCCGCCCCAGCCGCGGCCGCGCCCGTTTTCATTCCTCGTCATCGTCTGACGCATCCAAGCGCTGCCCCAGAGCAATGACAGGGCCTAGGTGCCTGGGTTTGGGTTTTAAAGAGGTTCGGGATTTAGGGTTCAAAATAAAGTGTTGACAAAGGCACTGTAGGTGCTATCAAAGGATTGTTGGGGATTACACAGGCATTCTTCTAAGGTGGAAATTTGGTTTTAAGGTTACCTGGGTTTGGGGTTTCTAAAAGTTGTACCCCCATTGGGGACGTAGGTACAATCATAGGGAAATACTGATGCTACATATGGAAAAGTGGAAAATGAAATCGCATCTGGGCGTATACTGGAAACTGTTACAGCAGATACTTTTGTCAATCACAGAACAAAATAGCAACCTTAAAGGGACGTCGGGGCTGGCTTGCGGTGTGTAATCATAATAACCCCAAAGGGTTACAGGATGCTGTTGTTGATACTCAAAGCTCTGCATGACCTTATAATACTAAACTACCAGACTTTCCAAGGCAAACAAGACTTAAAGTCATGCAGGATTTTGTGTCCAGTCATGCAGGATTTTGTGTCCAGCATATCACAGGAATGCAGGGGATTGTACGGCAACAATTCGATGGTATAAATACTGCCCTCACATAACAACAATTGGATAATGTTCATACAACAACTGTACGTAGCCCTTAATATTACCCCTGTTATAGACTGCTACTGGGGGGGGGCAGTACCCAAGGTGTAGGGTCTATGGTTTACTCGGGTCTGGTAATAACCCCTTCATACGAATGTTAAACAACCCCCCCCACCCCAATATGAGTTCTCTTATGGGGGGGAGACTCAATATAAGCGTCGGTGTGGCATGTTTAATATTAGCACGCAGGGTGGTAAGAATAGTACCTCCCAAGTGGTATGTAGGTATTAGCATGGAAAATCAGGGCTGAAAGTCTTTTTACTAAGGTTAGATGGGCTTGACGCAGCAAGGTTTAGGGGATTTAGGGTTTCGGAGTTAGAGTTTTGGGATTAGGGCTCAGAGAAGCTTAGGTTCCAGTTTTGGGGTTTAGGGCTTAGGGTTTTGGGGTGTATGATTTAAGGTTTGGGGTGTGTAGGGTTTCCCTACCTATAAATTCTGAAAGATTTAGAGCCTCTGTCTGAAATCTACCCATTCCGCCGACCAATCGCGCATGCAACCGGGCGGAGAAAGCCGCGCGACCAAAAATCTCCGAGATTTTTGGCCGAGATTTTAGACCCCCTAGGAGACATAATAGAGGTGAGCGGGAAAGACTAGGCCGCGTGCGGCCGAAATAGCTCCAAATTGCCCCGCCGTAACTTTGAGATATTACTATATGATATCTATCAATATAGAAAGAGAAAAATGAAATGATCTAAAATATATCTCGATAAATATGAAAATATAAAATAGAAAAAAATCGTTGAGAATCTACGCTTCTATATAATTCGTATTTTTATTTTTACAAGGTCATAGAAAATTAGAATTTTAGTTGAAGAGAGAAGGCTCAGGAGCTGCTAGCCCCTCAGTAACCCAAAGCGATTTCAGCCCGGTGACAGAAGTGGCCATGGTCATCCTAGACCTTAAACTGTCAAACCTAACTAGATCTAAACCCAAACCCAAACCTTAGACCCTAAACCCTGAACCTGAAAATTCTAACCCTAAACCCTCAACCTGAAATTGACGCCCTAAACCCTAAACCCAATGCGGAGAGGTGCTGGAAGAGAGCTGCTTGTGGTCCATGCCCATTCCACCTGACTGATGTCCTAACCGTGGGCCCCTACCTGTTTCCTGTGTCTACCTATGGGCACCCTAAACCCTGAACCCTTAAACCCCTTAACTGGGTATATAAGAGGTATATAAGGACCACAGGATTAAGGGCCCATTCCACCTCGCTAACGTATTTGGCCTTCTCACAGCATCTGATTCGAACGAAGGTCCCGGGGGCTGAGGGTTAAGGGTTTAAAGTTTAGGGTTCGGGGTTTAGGGTTGAAGGTTCCGGGTCTAGGATGTAAGGTTTAGGGTTTCACACCGAGGGTTTAGGACCTGATTTGTTTGACTAACCCCTTTAAGGATCCAATAAATGGAAACTCTCCATGATCCCTTCATGTCCTCAGATAGTCACGGGGGGTCATTCTGCGAGGCTCCACTATCGGATCTTTAGAGCATCGAGGCATAATGACCTTTATTTCTTACTGGTTTTGAAAGTAGCAAAAAACAAGCAGTAACATCCAGCAACGACCTGGAATACTTATCCCCAGAGACGGACCTCTCACGTAGAGCCCTCCCTATATAGCCCTATGTCCCTATAAGATCCGCCATCTACCTATAGATGTGTATAATATGCGTATATATATACCCATGTAGCCCTAGAGTCATGATACTCACATGGCAAATTGCACCTCGTGTTCTGTCTTGCCTGACCTCTGGTGCCACTGAGCACCATGGCATCGATTGTGCAATTAAAGTCCTAAGGTTTGGGCTCATAGTCCCCTAGAGCAGATAGAATATGGGGTATATGGTGATCTTATTCAAATATACCCAAAGCCATATTCTATCTATTTACGGGAGCTATAGGGTTTAGGGACTTCTGGTTGCTTTTGGGATGCGATTGAAATGGTAACTCTATGTTCCTTGCTGACCGCTAGTATCTCCAAAATCCAACGTAAAAGCTGTATCCAACAATGACCCAGAGGGTTTTCGCGCGAGCGCGTGAGGCAGGTGGCTGAGCAGTCCCAGCCAACACCAATGCCATCCTAAACCCTAAACCCTGACCCAGAACCTTGGTTTCAGGTTTTGGGCTTAGGGTTTGGGCTTAAGGTGTAGCAATCCAAGAATTCACCCAACCCTGACTTCATACTTCTAGTCTCTAAATCTGCATGCTGAATCATAATTCCCCCAATCCTGAGTTTCTACAGCTGAGGTCCCCCCACCTAGACCCTAAACCCTAAACCCTCAAACCCAAACCCTACATCCTAAACCCTAAGCCCTAAACCCTAGACCCTAAACCCTAGACCCTAAACCCTGGACATTCTCCTTGCCCACTTCACATCCCTGACACCTCGAGTAGAACGGACCAGCGACATTCCTTGGTCTGCAGATTTTGTGGGGACTACGGTTTGGGGTAATACAGGGATATAGTAACTATTTATGCCCGGGGTTGTAGAATTGGAGTAACCACTAAATCCTTTTAGAGGGATTATGACAAATTGGGGTTACAAGCCCATTTATAAGCACTTAATAGGCCTCATGATCCTCCAGATACCCTGAGGGACCCCAGGCAGCTACAAGGGATCCAACGGGAATCATGGAGGTTCCACCACTTTCTGGCTATCTTACGCGAAATTGAAAGTCCCAACTCAAGCCAGTTTGGGATCAATCTGGTGCATAAACCACCCCATTTTGAATAAGGTCGACAAAATTTGCTCCCTAAACCCCTAGACCCTCGGGCTCCTGAAGAGGCATTCTTGGGAAACTCCTTTTGGGGCTTCAGGGCCAGTCCAGGTCCCCCTAAAGTAGATAGAATATGGGGTATATGGGGATCATATTATCAGATACCCAAAGCCATATTCTATCTACTTACGGTGGACTATAGGTTCAGGCTTTGGAGTTTAGGGTTTAGGATTCTGACAGATCTTGCCGCCTAACACCCGTAGTAGCTATGTAGCATATGCAGGTGTTGGGGCTGAGAAATTAGGCTTTGAGTGGGTGATACTAAACATCCTTCATGACACTGAGTACCCATAACCTCGGATTCAACATTAACAGTCATGGGAGCTTAGCATCAAAGGTCGGGCAGGAGGATTTTTGGTATTGGGAATCCTGGGGGGGTCTTTAACTATAGACAGTGAGCTTTCCTCAAAGCTTTAGGGCTTAGGGTGTAGGGTTCAAATGCTTCCTAGTCCCCCTACTGGCATCAACGGCTTGACTAGAGCCTAGGAATGGACAGCACCAGAACTGGCTATAGGGTTTCGGGCTTTGGGATTAGGGCTCAGGGTTTAGTGTGTAAGGTTTGGTGTTTAGGGTTGGTATATGCAACCCCAAGATTCTTCCGCTGGGTTGTTTTTTACAGGCCCAAGAATGACTTCTGAATAGGTCCCCCTAAGAAATCACTGGAAGCTATTGACTATCCCATGGTGCCACCTAGTCTGTGCTGATGTTCGTGCTTGATGCTCCAATTCTCCTGCAGCAAGAACCAAAAATCTTTGCCGGTGCTGACTCCAAACCCGAAACCCTAAGCCTAAACCCTAAACCCTAAGCCCTAAGCCCGAAGCCTTGCCAGTGCTTAGCAAGGTTCGCACCATTGCCGCTATAGAGTTTGTACAGATCCGGTGCATGGAAGTATCCTGAGCCAGAACAAAATTGCTCAAGGGGGGGTCAGGTTTTAGGATTCCTCTCTTAGTCTTGGCCTAAGATTTCGGGGTGGTCTATTGAGGTAGGTGTAAAACTGGAGGCCCTGAGAACCCTAGGCATGTATGGGGGTTACCAAGACTCCAAACCCTAAACCCTACCATGCCCTACAAAGGGGCTTGATAGGGTCCATACTAAGAAGCTCCCAGGTATGCGGGCGGTGACGTTCGAGCTTTTTTGAAATTGTCCTGAAACAGCTGTCCGAACTGTTGATCCCAAACAATCCCGCATACTCTTGATACCTGAACCCTAAACCCTCACTAAGCCCTTAAAGCCGCCAGGCCCCGACAAAAGAAAGCTCACTATAATGCCCAAGGTCTCGGCAGCATTTTTACGTATAACCAAAAGATCAGACGGTTGTTCTCTTGGGGAACTCCATTCGGGATTCTGTAAGTCTTTCAAGAAAATGCGGAGGTAATTTTGGGTCCTTAGTGCCGCGTTGGGCACAAGCATTTTGATCAACTACCATGTGGGGTTGTTGCTATTTCCTTCAAGGGAGATCCAACCCAAAAACAGAGCCTACCACCCTAAACCCTGTACCCTAAGGCCTAAACCCCACACCTTATGGCCATTCTGGGGGCAGGCATTTTGAATACAATATGCAGAGGTCCTTTAACAGTCATGTGGCTCTGGCAGCAGTTCTGGGTTGCTGGGTTGATGGAATTGGTCCTACCTTTTTTGTGGCGAGAGGGGGGAGGATAATATGTGTTAACTAGGGGTTATATAGGGATAATGGAAAAGCAAATGGAAGCTACGATATGGGGGTGGGTTTTAGTTGGGCGAGAAAGCACGCACCTTCCCGTTCAACAAAATTTGAAACACCCAAAACAATAGGGTCTAGGGTTTAGGATAAATCCTAAACCTCAACCCCCTAAACCCTTAAACCCTTAGACGCTTGGTTCAGCAGATGGTGACTGCGCAACGGTACAACCCAAACTCGAACCCTGAAGATGGAGCTGACAGAAATGGCCTATCAGTCATTGATCCATTGCAATGATTACTGGGATTCCGGGTTTAGGTGTTTAAGGTCTAGGGTTTAGGGTTTACGGGTTTAGGGTTTGGGGTCCTGTTTAATTGCACGGAGGTAACTGTGATTGTAAGGGAAAAGGACCTAAACTATCCAGCATTGATCCGTTGTAGCAGTTAACACTGGTAGAATCTGGTAGATGCGATTGTGTCGCTGCGATCCTTGCAGGGAATGCTGTTGAGTAATAGCACCAAACAAACACAAAAGACCCCAATCGTTAGCCCTAATCTCTCAACCAAGTACATGCTCACAACGCGCTGCAGACACCTCGGAATATCACGGCCCAAACAGAACACCCCGCTCTCAAGCACGCCCCCCAATGGGCCCCCAACCCTTACCCCTGAATCACTGCTTCATGTGCTTCATCAGGTTATCAACTTGCTTACATGAAATCAACCTTCACCTGAAAAAATCTTGTGGATGGACCTGTCTAAAGCTTCGTCCCTCAACCTTGAATGGGATCCATGAGAGTCTTGAACAAGCTTGAGACCCTGTCGAGAACTCCTACTTCAGGCAAGCTGCTTATAATAGGAATACTTAGAGGAGGTAAAAGTAGCAGCAATGCCAACAGAAACAGGACTGGTAACAGTGATGGTAACCGTAACACCAGTAGTAACTGTGGCTTTTCATAGTAAATGGTGACAGTAAGAGATCGCCGCCAGGAATCGAGCATGAGCAAGGGGCGTATCACCCTCCGAGTCACCTTCAAGGGTCTACGGCTTCTCAGATCGGTGCAGAGCGGGTTGGGTTCCTATCAGGGGGTTTCGGCTTAATTGGCTGTCAAGGGTCTAGGCTTTTGAGGGGTCTGAAGTCAATGAATGGCTCGGGGTTCAAGGGATTAGCAACACGAGCCAATGTTCTGCTCCGTCAGGCGCATAAGCTTTGTCCATTTTCTGGGGTCCCTTTGCCTGATCTAAGGCAGATGGAGGACGAATTGAAGCATGGGCGCCTTATGATATTACGGATTATACTAAACTACAAGCCTTATGTCCATCATTAATGGCCCCTTGGTGACCCTAACATTGACAATAGCTCGCATGCTCGAAGCTCAACCTACGCGTTTGAAGTGCGCTGAGTGAAGCAGACTTGCTGGGTCTCCGAGATGAAGAAACTTGGTCGTCCGACAATGACCCCGAATGACCGTTCAGCGCAAGTGACGGCAACCAGGCATTGCCTCCCTTTGTAATTATAAACCAAGTTTATGACCACGGTGTTCGGCTTATACTTGTGCTATAAATACAGGTATAAGCGCAGAGAGAAGTAGGCTATAACCTTGAGCCCAAAATGACCCCGATCTCCAAGCAGCATAGATGCCCACAGACTTTGCAACTATCTCCCAGGCGCCCCAACCATGTACCTTTGACATGTCCTGTCAATGCCTACTTGGAAGTTTGGGGTGATTAGAATGTACTGTTGGCTTAGCTTGAGGCTGCTGTGCTTTAGGGTCCCCGGTAGTGGGCAATCTCTGTAGTTGAATCGAGGGCGGATTTTCTGCAGCAAAATCAGGCGCATGTGAGGGTTTCTAAACACCACGAGTTCCCCTTTTGTGCCCCCCCAAACAATCTAAATCCTTTATGAGAATTTGCGGAATGGGAGCCGTAATTGCTCAAAACCCTCATGAACCCTGAACCTTAAGCCCTGGAATAGAAAAACCCAAACAACTGAAGAGCCGCAACCTTGGAAACGCTGCACTCAGCTTCTTGGTAATCAAAGGCAGGGCTTCAACTAGGATAGGTCCTATAAATCTCTTTGGCAGATCTCTTTGGCAGAAGGTGTATTCAGAGTCGATAGGGGTATAGAGACAAGTCCTGTAAACCCCTTGCAAGTAGGTGTCTAGGGAGTTCTACAGGGGTATGAGGCGGTAGTCCTATAAATAAACCCGCGGGCAAGGCACCTCAAGGTTTGCAGCAAACGTAGATGCCTAGTTAGATACTCGTTGATTTCATTTTGATGAAGTACCCAATACTATAAATGTTACAAAAAATGCAGGACCATAATGTCTTATGACGATTTAGCACCTGTAGAATCCACAAGCCCTCAACCCTTTCGAACCTGCATTCATGTCGGCTTTCTTGTGAATGAGGATCTGGGCCAACTCATACATGCCTCGCACAATCTTGGATATTGAAGTTGGGAGTTCCTGGTGCCAAGTGCGCTAAAACCAGAGCTTTCAAGGAACCAGACACCGCCGAAAGATCATGGTGCACTAGCGCCGTCTTCGTCTGCAAAATTTCCGTAACCATTGTATATTTTTCATACATAAGGGGCCATAACTTATAGACTCAAATACACCTTAATCCTGATAATCGGAAATTTAAAGCCCAATACACTCTAGTCCTTGTTATATGGGCGCTCCCGGTAAGGGACCCATGTTTTTTGGGGAACCTCTTATACCCCTATATATCCCTGCATACTTCTGTAGAACCCCCTTACAGGGGCCCCCATGCCTGTCTTAGATTTATTTTTACGTCCTTGCCATCCTGCACTCGATGGCCCAACAGAAGGCAAGCAAATCCCAAGAACTTGGAGTCTAGGGTTTAGGGGTTCAGGGAATAAATATCAAATAGTTAAGAGAGGGTTTGGTAATGTATTGCATGCAGTGTAATGTTGCAGTGCTGCTTTTGCGAAGAGACCTTGTTTTGTCAATGTGTTTTGGCTTTGGGGCCCTAGACGAATCCAGACCATCCCCTTTAAAGAAATACCCAGAGCCTCCTAGTGCCGAGGGAACCTTCTTGAGGACTCCTAATCTTGAATTTTGTGGGGTTGCCTATTGTTAGAGGGGGAGGGGTGGGGGGGTCAACACTAAAGAGAGCGTCAGTCTTGGGGTGGGTATTCCTGCACACGGATGCGTCCAGCTGTCTGATGCTACACCCTAAACCTTAAACCCTAGACCGTGAGGAAGTAGCCTTTCTGTTCTGGCCTGGTAGTCGATGGTTGGCAGCGCAGGCATGCAGCATCGTGCCAGACTCCTGGGTTTCTAAGGGAACGAGAGAGTAGGCCTTAGGGTTAATGGCTTGGGATTGAGGTTTGGGATGCGGGATTAGGGATTAATGCTTTGGGGTTGGGGTGTGGGGGCAGAGAGAAACTGCAAACTTATGCCTCTTAAAATGACCCGGTTAACAGGAGGAAAGTCCTGAAGACTAGTTCAGGCTGCAGGCTACGCATGGGTAATTCAAGACGTGCTTATGGATCAGCCTAAACCCTAAACTGTATGCCCTAAAGCTTCAACAAATCAAACCCATGCACAAATCATCACAAATCTGCATGCTATCCCCTACAGAACTTTGAGTGTACCTGAATTCCATTCGGGGCTACTACTTTTTTTTCAGAGCCCCCGGAAAATCTCCATGTTTGTTGATGTCAAACATGTGCGATGCTTCTGCAAAACGGGGGCACTTACAATTAGGGTTTAGTGCTTCAGGGTTAAGCTTTACGGTGGTTCGAAAGTCGGGCGTCTGTGCATAAATCCTCTTGAAAATAGACATGTAATGTAGGGCCCAGAATTAGCTTATGCTATAGGTTTGCAAGGACTAGCTGATAAAGATGTCAGTGTTCTCGAAGGCAGTGATGCAGGCAGCTTCCTTTTTTAGGAAACAAGCGGATATATTAGGCTTATACAGGGATAGTGGCCACTGCTACATTATTACAGGGTATATATGAGGGTTATACTTGGGAATAAGGAGGGGCGTGAGGGGAGACATCATAAGCACCGTTATCATATGTGGATCATTATAGGAATACCGTCCTTCATGATTACCCTAAACTCCTCAGACCCCCAATTCGTTTTGAGGCCCTTTTTTTGTGGGGTCTACCCTTTTTGTTGGGGGGGCCCCCACACTAATCAGGATCCAACACTACTATAGCAGCTTCCATTTTCCTTTCCCTGATATATCCTACATAAGCCTCTATCAGTCCTATCCTCAGGCCCCACACTCTTTACCCCAAGCCCAACCTCAATTGCCTAGCCAAGTGAAGGGCTCACTCCCCGAGCCACCAATCACTTTCCTGCGACCAAGATGCGGTAGCCCGGATGCCCTGGCCTCGTTTGGAAGTTTAAAGATCGAACCCAATTATTAGAACCCAATCATTAAGGCTTATGCTTTAGGGTTTAGGTTTAGGCTTAACGTTCATCATCATCGTGCTTGGTTGGGCTAGGTAGGAATTAGCTAGATGGTTCCACGTTACCTGCATCCAACCAATCATAACTGAAACTTTAAAAGTGAATTTGTGCGGGCTTCTGACAGGCTACCATCCGGAAGCTTTCTTGGGACAGCTTGGTTGCCAAAGGTATGGCATTTCTCGCAACGCTAAGAGACTGTTGTGGGGTCAATGTTCCAATCCGTATGATCACCTGCGCCCGACATTGTACAATCAAGTAGCAACAGCCTCCCTTGCAACCAGCCTGACCAAGATATGCCTATTCAAATCTCCCAATATGTAGGGGAGCGGGAAAATGGAAGCAATTGAGGACGGACAGCTCCGGGGTCTTCATGCATCTTGAAATTGCACCATGCGACACTGCAAAGTATGTAGTACCAACTAGCAACCCAAAAAACCACCTGGCAACTACTAAGGATAGAGGCAGGTAACCTTGCACCATCCTATGTAACCCGAATAATGGTAACTACAGAACTTATACAATGATAGGGTTTGGGATTTTAAGGATCCACCATAAAAGGATGTGGCCCTGCAGAGATCTGAGCCTGAGACTCTCAAGGCTTCTTCGAATTTCAAGCACCATGCTTCATGTCTGGCCCCCACCCACCAACAAGGACCACAACAGAATATGGTGATTATATGAGAACCCTGATCTCTGAATATATATATATATACACTCCAATGATACCACAAGGACTGGGCAGTGTCAAACTCAAATCATGCCGCCGAAACCTGAAAAACCCCAAGCACTACACCCCTCAACAAGAAAACCGCACACCTGCAAATTTCAAACTTTTACTTCTACACCTCAAACCATATATTATGCCCTTACAACCTTAAAACTCAGCGCTGCGCCCTAGACCCTAACCCCTAACCCACCACACCCTAAACCTTAAACCCTAAGTCCTAACTCATCTCGGTGCAGCACCAAGACCCCGATGCAAGACGGTATTCGGGTCGACTCCTGCGACCTCGGTTCTTTCCTCTGGTTAGCAGACTGAATTTAGAGTTTCGTCAAGTTTGTGTTTCTAGCTCAGGGTTTAGCGCGGAAATGGAAAAGTAAACGGAAACTACTAGATTATTGGGGACCTCTATACGGATCGATTCATTCATTCATTCATTCCTTTTTCCTTGCCAGATCGAGGAAGGGGTGCTTCTGATTACCACTCTGACCGTTTGGGGCTTGTGGGGCTGGACCTTTTTTGGCATTGCTCTTAAGGCCACCAGCGCAAACTGGCCCCTTGCAAGCTAAGCCGCTGGACAAGACCTTTATCTATCTCCTCCACGGACCCACGCGCCGAGGCCTAATTGGCGGCGATCTGGCCACAACTCACGGTTCCACTTGGTCTTCTCTTCAAACACGTCTTGCACCCTTGGCAGGCCGCAGCCCACACCAATGCGCACTCCTCGCTCAGCAATAACAACAAGATAGGCATAAAAACAAGATTCCCCAAGGAGCTGGAGGGCGCCTGCCAAGCGTCGGAAAAGCATTTGACTGCTGATCCGCTGAGCGGCAATGAACGTCAACCCGTGTTTCGAGCATCAAGGAATGAACTGTGCTCATAGCGCACGCTTCACCCACTGCCTGGCACATACAGGCCAGCGGCCAGGCGAACATAAGCCACCCCCGTATTGCACTGTTCATTAGCTGCCCTTACAAAAAATCTTCATCAGCGGGCCTGCTGGAGAGAATGCTGGCCCTGCACCCAGGCCAAGACGCTGTTCCTGCACGCACCGAAAACTCAGGCCCTGAAGACCAGCCGCCTGCCGTTGCCGCACGCCACTGCACTTGCCGTCTTGCCTTCTGATTTCAACAACTGCGCTGGCGGCGCTTAACTGCATTGCGCACAGCGCCCCCGACCAGACACTGTTCCTGCGGACCAGGTGCCAGCCGTTGCGACACGCCACAAGGCACGCTGCCACTAAAGCCGTCTTGCCCTCTGTCGTCGGTTCCGACACGCCTCTCGAAGCCCCTGATGTCGCCCTCGCATCAGCATGCGAAGCGGCGAGCGCTGCTAAAGCGGACCCTAGTCACTCCTGATCATGTTTCTTGCCGTCAGCTCCTTCGCGCTGCGAGGGACAGCACGCACTGGACATTTGCCTCATCAGGTCTGGCGAGTCTGGCACACATGAGTCCGACCGCACTGTCCTCAACAACGTTGATTGGCATTTTTGGACTGAAAGCAGAGTTGAACGCCTCCATCTTCTGTTAGTCTTCAGCTTGCCATCGAATTTCACGCCTTTGCTCTTGCCGTGGCCCGTTCCATGTCACCGCACGGTCTCAACACTGCGGGAGCAACGGCGCTCTTGCTCCAGCGAAGGCACTGGCACGCCCGGAGGTAGCTGGCTGCGAAGGGCACAAGGAGTGGCGAGGTATCTCTCCTTGATTTCCTATCTGACGTGGACTGCTCCTAGGCAATCGTCAGCTTGACACTGTCAGCGAACAACTTCATGACGTTCTTTCAAAGCTGAAAATCATACGACAGCACGAGATCGAATCCCGGCGAAGGCACCACCTGGCCAGAAGCATCTGTGGCTCGCGAATTCGTCACACCCTCCCCCAGCAAATAGCCAGCGTGATTGCAGAAATGATGAGGGGAAACCCCTGCGAGCACCGGCCTCTTCGGATATCGCAAAGAACACACGACGAAGCAGCGTGCCACCACTTGCAGTCGCAAGCGCAACTCCTCAGCGGTTGTTGGCAGTGCCACCTGTGCATGGCCCTGCGCATGGCCGGTCTTGACCTTGATAGTTCCGGCGCTGCAATCGATGGGAATAGTGCCGCCTGAGCTTTGAACGAAACATCTGTGTGGCCAGCAGTGCAGTAGTGAGACTAGTGACAGCTGCTCGTCATCTTCAATGTCTGAAGGGTGATGGAAGAAGCTCTCACTGTGCTTGCACCAAGGCAAGCTGTGAGCCCCAGGAGGAAGGTTTGAGGAATGACCAGTGCAGGGATGTGTGTGGCCCGGGAGCTGCGCGCAGCCTGCTCCGTGTATGATGGCAAGGGTGTTTGCGTTAGGTGCTGGCGCGCAAGTGGGCTCCTACAGAGCTGTTGGAGTGCCACCGGTTTCCGAATTGCAAGAAATTTCGATACTGAATGGCTGTCACGCGATGGCAATCACCGCCCTTGCACAGGCTTTGCTGGAACGAGAAATAATCCGAGGGCCAAAGACCAGCAGACCTCTCCTCCTCCGCCTCCCCCTTTTCCTGCTTCACCTCGCCCTCCTCCTTGCCGCCAGCTCCGGCTTGGTGGCGGACCCCTCGTCTGCTGCGAAATCATTAGCGTTAAATCCCAGCTCCGTCAACCTCACCGCCACCTTCAATTACACACTAGCTTCATCCAGAAAATCACGCTTGCCATGCCCACGCCGCAAGTCACGAGTCTCTCCACATTGCCACGCACAGAACGAACATAAGCTTCGTCCACCGACATCTGCCATCTTCTCAGCTGTTTGCTGGCAAGCTTTCCTACCTGACAGCACGCCGCCCAGGTGCGCTGCTCATTCCAGAGAAGGCAACAGCAACCCCGCCAGATCAGCCTCAGCAAGAAACTCCCTGGACAATGTTTGCGATATGGTAGATGCATGGCCATATTTTGCCAAACAGCCCTCCCATCCATCTGCAGGGCGCAAGAGGAAGAAATCTTTGGATGCCACGCCAGCTTCATTAGCCATTGCTTGCCACAGCCTCCAGCCCACGCGCAGCCAGCGGCTCCAAACGTTGCGACATAGGCATAAAGCACTGCAAGTTTGTTCCCTGCCCCTCTTGTCTTAGCGTGCTCCAGCCGAAGCACAAACCACGGTCACTCGCTTCAATAACCTTCGCCGGCATGCCTTCAGTCTCCGCCTAGCGCATAAAAGGACGTAGCGCGGAGACTGCTCATGCAGCGTCATCCTCTCAAGAGTTTGCACCTGCACTGTGTGGCCTTACGGAGGCGAATGCTCCGACTCCCCAACGCCGGCGCCAACTCCTCCATGGTGTTCCGTATCGCACAGCAACAACTGATCATGAACTCATCCGAGACTTTTCCCAAAGACTCCATGAGCGTCAACGTCTTCAAACAATCGGCAGGAACGGATCTCCCCCAGGGCTCAGCCACCGGGCCTGCAAATAAGCTGCAAAGTGGCTGGTCTGCCGACAGCCACTTCAGCCCAAATGCACTCCAGATCCCACACTGTCGCACGACCCCAAGTCTTCGCATGCATCCGCAAGGTGGACGCATGCCAACCTTTGCCGACACGCCCAGAGAAACCTGTGTTTGCCGAAGGGACGTCCAGCTTCGCAAATCAGACCCATGAGCTTACTGAGCCAACGACTGCGCTGCCTGTTTTCCATGGCTCAGCTTGGGATTGCATTCCCGCTCAAGGGGTTCAAACGGGATTATATAGGGCGTATATAGGGATACATAGGGCTTAGGTTTTAACGTATATGCTCTCAGAAACTAACATGAAATCCCATGTCTCGTTGTTTCAAAAGCATTTTTTCCAAGGGCCCTTGTTACGAGTCCGTGTCGGTTTTCGGGTAGGTAAGTGTTTCTGCTTCTGGGTGCAGGAGTTATGTTTCAGGGGAAAAAGGTACGGGGCTTGAGGTTTACTTTTGAGGGCGACTACTCAAATCCTGGGCTGAGCCGACTACCCACCGGTGTAGGTTAGATACTGCAGGTTACTACAAGCAGGCAAAGCCAAATAGCATCAATGGGACAAACAAAGGCTCAATTTGGCATGTTACTCTTGAACTCTCAACTCTCAGGACTGCAGCCTGAACCAGCAAAGGCTGTGCCTGACATCTTGCAAACCCCTTGACCAAAAAAACGAAAGTCCTGCTGGCCAGGGCCAGTCCTACATCAGTTGCCACAAACGCCAAACCTCTGCAGCCAGAAAGCAACATGCTTATACTTGGGCGATGCTGTAATTGCCCAAAACCCTTTAATACCCCTATGTAAACCCTGCGCAAACCTTGTCTCTACAATCCCTCATATGGCAGTTAAACTAATGATTGGGCCATAATCAATAATCACCCAAAACTCTAGAACCTAAACCCTAAACCCAGAGCCGGAAGGCAACATGCTTGGCAATTTCCAAGACTTTGGGAGGAAGAGCTCCCCAGGCCGCACCTTTGCACAAACTCCGTTGCCAGACTGACCCCGTTATAGTAGTTTCCATTTTCTTTTCCATTATCCCTATAAATAATCCCTACATATTATAGTAGTGGAAATCAAGGAAGTAGATCCCATCCCGCTTCTGGCTCCTCTGTATGGTTTAGGGCTTGGGATTTGAGGGCTTAGGGTTTGTGATTTTGGGTTTTAGGTTTAAGGTTTGGGGTTTAGGGTCTATCCGCCGACCTTGGGGGGCGTGTTGGATGGTTGCCGAAGGCCCTCTTCCTTTCTCCCTTACAGCCCCAAAACGTGGGGG
>CAJNIZ010044663.1:0-20089 GCA_905231905.1 Symbiodinium pilosum | reverse complement strand
AGGCATGATGCAAAACAACAGGATTTAAGGCATTAGGATTCATCTGAACAACTTATGGTGCTAAAGGAGGTAACCCCAAAATCTAAACCCTGGACCCTAAACCCTAAACCCCTACAGAAACCCCTAAACCCCTAAACCCTTAAATCCCTAAACCCCTAAAGCCAAGCCGGCTTGGGTTTGTATTGGGATCCCCTTTAGCACCACACTGGCATATCAAGTCTGCGACAGATTCTGTCAACAAAACATCAAAGCAGGGGTTCAGGGTTTGGGGTTCAAGGTTTGGGGTTTAGGGTTTAGGTGGTCTATGGGTACTTATAACTTATAACCCAAATGTTATGTTCTATAAAAAAATTTAGAGGGTATAGGAGGCTTGCACTTAGGTTAGAAGTATACTTAACACCATGTGCGGCGAGCCCCCACGCAATAAGTAAGTTCCTAGTGACCCCCTGAACAGGACAGACCTCGAGAGAAGAACCCTTAGAAGGGAATTAAAGGGAACCTATGGACCCAATATACGATGGTAGCTACCATTTTATTTTCCTTTATCCGAATATGAGGGTTATATTGGGATGATGGAAATGAAATGGAAACTACTATAGTATATTGGGGTTGTATGGAGGTACTCTTTGGAATCTACCCGAGGAATGAGGGTAGCCTGTGCCCTTCCTCCCACATCGCAAAGATTTGGAAAATGAAGCTACTGTAATGCTGACGGTGATCATGTTATGTTCCCCAAACCTCGTTGCCAGCCATCTCCCATATGCACTAGACCCCAAAACACCATAATCCGCATTATCCCACACCCTAAACCACCGGAATGGTACCCCCAATATTGAGAAACCCTCACCCCAAACCCTATAGAGGTACCGCTAATTTTGGGAACCCCCCATATCCATTTCAACGCCAGCACCTTAGGAGTCTTAAGCCTGATGCTCATACCGCCTTCTGATGCTCCCATAGTCAGCCATCCAACCCGAAAGAATAGCACTAAACCCGTTGGTTTCCTCTTACCCCCAACCCAAAACCCTTAACCCCCATAGGTTTCCCCTTAATAAATACAATTAAACCTAGACAGAAACAAGCACGGCCTTTGGAACAGCTCTGCCCGCTCGGCAGCGGTATATGGCCTTCGGAGAACCTCATGTCGGTTTAGGGTTTAGGGTTCAGTGTTTAGGTGGGCAAAAGGTGTGTAAGGCGAAGGCTGACAGGTACCCTTGCCCCTCACTTACATGGCATAGAAGCCCCTGTTAAAAGGGCTGCGACAAACCATGTTTTAGGTTCTAGCTTAGTGTATGGGATCCGAGGGCTCCAAGGGCTTGGAGCACCCGGCTTACTGGCGATTTAGGGTTAAGGATTTGAGGTTTAGGGTTTCGTCATAGGGATGCTCTCCCCAAGGGCTAGGATATTGTTGCAGAACTGAACATGCTCGCTTAGAGACCATACAAGTAAGCACAAAACATGTAAAATGCTATTCAACAACAACCCGGTATGGGTGCTTGCTTCTGATTCATTACTGTCATATTTATTGTTGCTCCATCATAATTTATTCTATCCTTGTCTTGTTACTCTTCTCCCTATTCTTAGCACCATTCCCTGTTAATCCTTTTCTTACTGAGGAGTTTTCTTACTGTGGAGACTGAAAGACACCGAGTACCTTTGACGTTGAAAATGAGGGTACTATAGTATTTGAAGGTCATGCTTGATTTTTTGTGTCAAGAGTATCAGGAACACTCGTACTAAAACAACAGCTGCCCAATCGGAAGTACCCTAAGCCCCGGACTCTAAATCCTAAACCCCAGACCCTCAATCCCAAACCCTAAACTATAAACCCCAAGCCCAAAGCCCTAAACCCTAGACCCTAAACCCAAAACCTTAAGCCCTTGACCCTACACCCTAAACCCTAGACCCTAAAACCTGCACCCGCGACCCGAAACCTTATGGCTTGCAGCGCAGGACTGTCACATCGGGCGCATCGGTGCCCTTAAACGCGCTCATCAACCTCAGACCCGTATTTAGGTTCAAGGTTTAAGCTTTAGGGATTAAGGGCTTAGCATGTAGTGCTTAGGATTTGGGGTTGAGGCTTAGGGGTCAAGGTTTAAAGTTTAGGGCTTCGGGTGTAAGTTTTAGGGTACCAAGTTTTTAGGAGGATTGAGGGGTACCTGAGGGTTCTAGGGTTTCCTGAGAGTTGAGGGTACTCTGAGGTTAAAGGGTACCCCAAGGGCTTACCCCAAAGCGTTCAGGGCTTAGTTTTTGGAAGTTGCGTGCAGTACTAATGATGAAGAATCAAATGGACAAGAAACATCAACATGAAATGCCAACTGGAATTTTCGGTGTCACATACACAAATGTAGTGGACTATCTGATGACCTAGATCATTTTGAGGTCTATTTGCAGTGCCATTTATCATACTTGTACAAGGAATCTAGTTCTTGGCATGTTGACTCACATTCACCTGCAGGCGAAAGATAGCAGTGTCAATTCCCGTTTATGCCCCTATTTGGAGGCTCCAATATGGCTATCATTGGCTTAAAACTGTTGAGCTATGAGTACCCACGGACCTCAAGTAAACTTTAAACCGTATCTGGAGTAGACAGCTTCGGGACCATTTTGAGGGCTCCATGGCAATTTGCGAGAAGCAAAAGGCAAGATTGAAGCCTTTGAGCACAAAATTGAATCAGGGACTCATCCTAAACCCTAGACCCCACACCCCAAACCCTAAAATCAACTCGGGATCCGTTCAAGCTTGCCATTGGCATGGTTCGAGGTTCGTCGTACAGGTGCATCAAACCCATGAAGCGTTGCTGTTGACTAAAAAACTGGGCTGCTGCTAAATAATGAGGTAAATATCAGGTCTAGGGTTACCTTAAATTAAGCTCCTGTAACAAGAGCGTCCTATCAGTTACTGTATACCCGTATTATGGCAAGATAATTTATGCTCCCCAACTGCAACCCACAAGATGGTCATTGCTGTTTACAAACTTCTACTCGTTGCAACGACTTCTGGGTGGCACTTCGCATGAATAGTACGGGTGCAGGATTTAGGTTCAGGGTTTCGTGCAACGATAATACGCAAATGAAAAGAATATGAACATCACAGGCTTAGTATTCTGCAGCTTCGAACTGAATTGTCTGTTTCGTTTGGGTTTAGGGATTTAGGGTGTGGGGGTTCAGGGTATAGGGCTTTAGGAGTCAGGGTGTGCGGTGCAGGGGTTAAGGGCTTAGGGATTGAGGATGTGGGGTTTAGGGATTTCCTTTGAAGTTGTGCCTACAAGCAGGCAGCAGGTAAACATATTCATCCGTCCGAGCCCTTCTATCATACTATATGCCAACTCTGCGCAAAACCGAACTTGGAAATCGCATCCTTGGCCCAATGCTAAGCCTCAAGCCCAAAATTCCACATTTAGGGTTTAGGGTTTAAAGATTCGAGTTTAGGGATGTAGGATTTAAGGGTGTTGGCCTCGGCCCCAAATCCTGAGCCCTGCTCTGTGGGAAGTTATGTCTATGTTACCAACAGAACGAGTGTAAGCCATCCCAAGTCAAGATCTCCAAGACATACACCGTAAACCCCAATTCCGAAACCCTGGAAGCCTAAATCCCTAAACCCCAAATCCTAAATCCCTCGAACCCGTACCTTAAATCTCTGATCCCTAAACCCTAAACTCGAATGCCTAAACCCTAAAGCCTAAATCCCCAAAGAACAGGGCCCCCTTCCGGGCCCGGTACTGCTCTGCGGGTTCCTTGAGGACCTCTTTTGCAGCTAAGTGCTTCCGATTCGGTTTAGGATTCAAGGATTCAAGTTTGGGGGTGAGGAGTTGAAGCTGTTCTAGAGTACCATTGGGCCTATCCTAAACAAAAGGAAACCCATCTTATGGCCATCTTGGGGCAGGTACTTTGAAGAACTACCAGTTTTTGTTGATGGGGCCAAGGTATCATCCAGCGGTTTGGGCTTAGGGCGCAGGGTTTCGGATGTAGGGTTCAGGATTTAAGGGTCAAGCTTGAGGGTTGAGTACATTAGTTTCGAGTTGCACGCAGGTTCTAAGTCCAGGGCGGAGGATCTCGGGTGAGAAGCCATAGCAGTGGGGAGAGGGAGATGAAGGTGTAGATGCAAAGCACATCAATGCGTAGGAGCTTCTACAAATACCCTCTGCCATCCCTCTGAGGACCACAGAATGTTCGCTTGACTCCCATACATCCTTACGAGTCCTGATTGCCGCCAAATTTGGGACAGGGGCTTGGGTTTTATGGTTAGCTGAGGCCGGAGGCCTCAGACGTTTAGATCCAGGGCCGGAAGAACAGTAAGTTTAATCGTTTAACCCACCCCCTACCCCCTCCCAGTGCGCACGATCCGGGGAGCGGGTGCGATCAGAGGAATGGGCGGGTCAACGTGGTTTTTCGGATTTCTGAACCCTTGGACCTGACTGGCACCACACCAAAAACAATTTTTGGGTTGGAGAGGGGGGGGAGAGGGGAGCGGGAGAGAGGAGGGAGGAGGGGGGATGGACGGCGAGAGCCGGTGCAGGTTGGGCGAGCACTGCTCAAAATCAGGATGAAACAACGCTAACGTTCGCAGGTCTGAACACTCCCTTGCGCTCGAGCCCAGTCAGCTGCGCTCCACGCTGACCCTCGACTGCCAGCTCTAGCCTCCACTACCTTTGCCAAGGTGCTCTCGCGTTAGCGATAAAATTAAGGACAACGAAAAAAGCAGCTGATGACGATCCCAAATGGGCCGCCGGCCACGCTCGCAACTACCGGATTAGCAATCCTGTGAACCACCACGTCACTTCCTTGAAAGCAGAATGCATCCTAATGGAGTCGTACACATTCTCCGCATAGCAACTCCCAACACAATCTGCAGTTGAATCCAGAAATCTTGCAATCCCCTAGGCTCCCAGTCATAAGACTACCACTTGCCCCCCCTCAATGTGTGCTCCCCAGTTTACCGAGGCCAAATATTCTCGAACAAGCCTTAATAAGCCCGGATAGTCCCCAATAATTCATACGGTCCTTAATTTATGGATGCCCATGTAGCCACCTACCATGATGTGCCAACAATTAGGTTTAAGTGCTTCCTTATCCTCTCCCTTAATAATGCACCTGCCCTGTCCGCAATAGCGAATAGGGGGTGGTGGTGGCGGTTATTGGTATTTGTCAGCAGGAGGTGCTTCATCCCTAAACCCGAACCCCGACTTGTAGCTTTCATGATCTTTTCCCTGCCTTCCTTCCCTGCTAAGAATGAGTAAGAAGCCCTTGCACTCTACATGACCTTAGATAGCTTAGATAACCCCAAAACACCGTATACAACCCTAAACCCCAACAGAACCCTAAACTACGAAACCATCAGCTTTGGTGCGGGGCCTCGGAGCCATAGACTAAATGCTGCACCGCAATTGGGATGTTCATGTTCGTTCCTTCAGAAAACGGCTTTGGGATTGGGTGCGGGGGTTTGGATTTGGGGTTTTATCCTTTAGTGCTTTGTGCTTAGTGCTTAGGGCTTAGGGCTTAGGCTTAAGGATTTGGGGTTTAGGTTTAGGGTTGAAGGTTTAAGGTTTAGATTTTCAGGCCTGGGATGTTCAATGCAAGGCAAACTCACTGACAGTCACAGGGATCGGGGGGGTCGTGGTCGCGAAATCCAGAACTGTCGTCACTATTGGACTCGCCTCGGGTCTTCGCGTCTCAAAAGTGTCAACAGTCACAGGGATCGGGGGGTCGTGGTCGCGAAACCCAGAACTGTCTTCACTTTTGGACTCGCCTCGGGTCTTCCGTCCAAAAAAAAAACAGTAACAGGGATCGGGGGGGTCCGTGGTCCCTGGCTTTACATGCACAGGCTTTCATAACCTTGGAACTTCTGAAGCTCAAACTTTGCATCTTCTGAACGCTACGGCCACGAAACCTGGGGTCCTCCCAGAATTCCTCAACTTAAGGGGTCCAGCACTTGCATGACCAATACTATTGCGGCTTGTTCCTAAGGGCACGCGTGGAAAACTTCTTTGCTCAGGGTTATTCTGACCTACGTAGACATGTAGTCATAGCCCAGTTCTACGTCCCTAATATACACGTATTCAGTACATACCTACAGGTATACTTGGAATACCGTAATCCAGCCGTAATACAGCCTTGCACCCGAAACCTCAGACCCTCAACCCTCACCGGGTGATAATGCCAAACCTCCTAGTTCCCCTCGTTGAAATTCTTAGCGTCTGGCTAGTTCTCAGAATGACTGAGGCGAATCCACGATGAGATCCAAGGTTGGCTTTCACTCAGCCATGCCAGCACATCTGGCTTCACCACATCATTTTGAGGTCTATTTGAGGTATCCTATACTGTAACTACTCAAGGACTCTGGGACTTTAGCGTTGCTAGTTAGTATGTATGTTTGCATTACCTGCGGTCAACCCTATCATGAAACTAGGTGCGTTGCAGTTGCACTGCTTCCCATTGGGATACTAGCTAAGCCTTATCAGGTCATACTCTGCAATCGGTTTTGAAAACGTCTATTCATAAAGCATCCACAAATAGCAAACAGCGTAAAGAATCCCAAAACGGCAATGTGATCACTCTCGTGGAACAGCAGCCCTGAGGCGATGGCGTATCCATGCAGCAAGGTCTCTCACCTTTGTCTTACGTTTAGGGTTTGACACTTTAGGGTTTAGGGGCCTTTAGGGTTTGGGGGTTTCAAAAGGAATGGGGGAATGGAAAGTCTGAGCACCACATCTGCTTCTCTGCTTCGGGATTACTGCATGGATCAAGTTACTTAGTAGAACCCTAAGCCCCAAACCCTAAACTGCATCAGAAGGCCATCTCCTAAGGCATTTCTCAAACCATCTCCAAAAGAATTCCTAGTACTTGCACCACAAGCCTTCTCCATAATCGCTACATGAGGGTTTCCCAAAAGAGGGGTGCCTTTGGGGAGGGTCCCTGTAATTAGGGGTCCAGATTGGGGTCCCAAATCTTAGCAAACTACCATACGAAAGTAAGTTACCTGGTTCATTGCTGGGATAGGTTTACAATGGTGATAGCGTTGTTTTCGTCGGGTTTTCGTCGGGTTTTCGCATGAGTAAATTCTCAGATGGTATTCAGCAAAAGACCTATTTACAGGGCTTCAGGATTCAAGCAGTGCCTCAACCCAAGAGCATACAACCTAAGCTCCCAAATAATGATAGCCTATCTACCCATTTGGGGTTTAGGGTGGATCATAGGCTGTCATTATACATTTTGATTTGGGAGGTCTGGGCAGACACTAAAGGGAGGACGCGAGAAGTCTCAAGGCTAAGGCTGACACGTTCTTTTTTGCAGGGACCCGGGTCATTTACCCTGAACTGCACGTGGTTCCTTCGGGCTTACATCTAAGATGTGTGGTGCAGTAACGATCCTGGAAGGGGTCTCATTCACGGGCTACTACAACTCCTATTACCTACTGTGGCAGCTTTTACTGCCAGGGGGAATGCCCGAAAGTTTGTGGTTGAGGCTCACAGTACTGTGCTAAGTCTTCCTACAGGCCACCCCCAACTCTCTCTTTCCAGTATGCCTTTCTGACCCTAAACCCCAAACCCCGGACCCTAAACCGCAAACTCGAGACCCTGAACCCTAAACTCCCTCTGTACCTTAGAGCTCAGGGTATCCGTATGATGGTAACTTAGTTCAAGTATGTAACGCTTATTCTTCTTCATGTTATAATAGTAAAAAAAAAAAAACGTCTTGATATTGCTAGGTTGGATGGCGCTAGTGTCTGCGGATAGCGTTTTTGTTCTTTCTTTTTTATCTCTTGGTGAGGATGTTGCCTTCAGTATGCTGAAGGCGTTTTTGCTCACAGGGCAGCTTCTGTCCTTAAGGCCAAACATGACAGATCCCCCTAAACCCTACACCCTGAACTGTAAATCCTAGACCCTTCTAGTTTCACCTAGGCTCACTGCTCATGACCGTTCTCGAACTTTGAAGCAAAATCAGACACACTAAGCCTTGAGTCTGTCAGCAATGCTGGCCCGGTCACAGTGTCTTGTGGGTCCAGGGCGACTTCATACGTGTCGCCATTGAGCATCAACAATTTCACCTCGTGACTCTGTTTTGGGTTTTGGGTTTACACGGGTCAGCATAACCTAGAGGGCTAATGCCGAATTACAAAAGGGATCTCTTTGAGATTCCTATAGCCAGTTATAGCTTTTATACAGATGTATGTAAGGGTATGTAGGGCTTGTGGCGTTGGCCTAGATATTCTACTATCAGAATATCAGGATCAAAGGGGCGTAATGTTATAACATTGGTACTTCTCTTCAGGAACCAGTTAACCCTGAATCATGTACCCTAAGCCGAAACCCTACACTCTAAACCGTAAGCCCTAAATCCTAAACTCCAAATCCTGAACCATAAATCCTAGAACCTTAAACCCTAAGGCCTAGGCTGCCCTACCTGAGTCGGAGGCGATAGCCCTCCGGGTCAGCAATTAATCTGAGATAGGCTTGAGGTTGAGGGTACGTCATCCCAATTATGACTGCAGCCATAGTCCAAATTTACCCAATATTATTGTGCTTTGGGGATTTATTGTTGGGTTATGGGAGTAGTCATACTTACTGTAAACCGAAAATCCCAAACCCTAAACCCTAAATCCTAAGGAGGCTGTTACTGCTGTAAATAGGTTAGATCTACCCCCAAGCCCTAAACCCCTAAACCCCCAAACCCCTAAACCCCTAAACCCTGAACCCCTAAACCCTGAACCCCTAAACCCTGAACCCCTGAACCCTGAGCCCCTAAACCCAAACAAAGACCGGGACTAACGAGTTGTCCAGCTATGTACACGACATAGGCGGCTAGCCCCTTGTCACGCAAGGCAGGAGGCCCACAAAGGGATTCCAATCTCAACACGGTTTCAGGTACACGGTTTAGGGTTTAGGGTGTAGGGTTTAGGCTTCAGGGTTCAGGTCTCAGGATATGTTTACCCCCATAAGATTCCCCCTTACTCAACCTTGATGAACCCAAACAAGCCCAATTAAGGGAATCTTGGAGATAGTGGGGGGGTAAGTAGAGGAATCCGTAAGTTGAGCATTTCGCAACCTACCATCGGGGTAGGGTCTAGGACTTTGGGTTTAGGGTTTGGGCCGTGGGGCTTGGGGACTCGTAGGGCTTCACACCCCCTGCAGAATACTGCTAATACCAAAAAATCTTGCATAGGATACTAAACGACCATCATTCCTGAGGTATAAGGTACTTACGGCCATACAGGATGTTGAATAAGCCCTACAAACCGAACTATACACCCAGATTCCATTTCATTTTCCATTTGATTTCCATTTTGGGAGGAATATCCCCATATAAACCCTCCACCGCATGACAACAAAGCCAGATCACCATGACCTTTTTTGACGCAGCCGCTGCCATGGCTTTGCAGTGGAACTGAGGCCTCAGAATACCGACATTGTTTTTGAGCTTGAGGGTTAGGATATATGATTTAGCGTTCAGGGCGTAGGATTTGGGATATAAGTCTGAGGATTTAGGGTTTAGGATTCGAAGCTTAGGGTGTAGGGCTAGGGTTTCGGGGCCAGCAGGCCACAGAGTCACCTCAAGTGCAACGTGCTGTGCGGCATGCTACTGGGGATCGGCTGCAGTCCTGAGGTGCTTGGCAGGCCAGGGGCCCGCATCAAGCCCACATTCGCTCGTAGAGGACGCGGGGCCCGCGTCTAAGACCCAAACTGGCCTGGAAAAAACAGACAGGGGAGCCGAGAACGCAAGGCCTGCGCAGACCAGTACTGTCTGCAGGGAGAACAGTGCTGGGCCTGTCGTACGTGCTACTGGTCCCAGCCTGTGAAAGGCAGGTGATCGTTCTGGGTCGGCCTTGCACCATCGAGGGCGAGGGGCATAAGCGCGCCCACCATCGTAGGTGGGTGGCGTGACTTGAGTTTAGGGTGCGGGGTTTGGGGTGTAAGGGTTTAGGACTTAAGGCTTAGGGTTTGGGTTTTAAGGTTTTGGGTTAAAGTGCCTGTCTAATGTACATAATGAAGAATCCCATGGAAAAGAACCAGAAAAAAGAAATAGAAAGTGAATTTACGCGGGGTGTTTTGGGTTTAGGTAAGGGGATTGCAGCGTAGAGGCCAATTTGAGTAGGACCGGGGATTTGGGTTGCAGTATAGTCGCATAAAAACAACCACTTTTAACCTGTCAAGTATACATAAGAAAGAATTCAGAAAATGTTCTTCAACAATAACCCAGTTTCTGCCGCGACCAGCAGAAGCTTCCAAGAGGCGGAGTTCAATGCTCGAAGGATTTACGGACAATGCCAGCTAGTGATTGACAAGTCACATGAGCGGCGCTTGAAAGCAGAATCAAAACGTATTGGTCTAACCCTAAACTGAATTAAACAATGGCACTATGAACCTCTAGCAGCTAGCCATTATGAAGCTAACCCACCCACATGGCCGTAATTCCGAAACCCTAAATCGTGAGTATGAGATCGTTGAGCCGCATGGCTGCCAAGAGCAAGCAAGTTTTGGGGTAGGTTTTGGGTTTCAGGGTTTAGGCTTTAGGGAGTTTAGGGTTTGGACTTTAAAGGACTTAGGGCCTCAAGGGTTTGAGGGAGTTTAGGGATTCGCTCGAAGCAATAGAAAATGGAAACCACATGGAATAGAAACGGGAAAATGCCTGGCAAATTGGATCACTAAAGGAGAGTAATGGGTATTGAGCTGCAAGACCTAGATTGTTATAATACGGCCGTCAGGTTACCTGATGCCACAGATTTATAAAAGGACTGATAGGGAACGCTATTGGTAGCTCCTCCGCACTAGACACTCCATGAACCACCATAGAACCCAACTTTCCATTTCATCACGCATTGTTTTTTTTCAATTGCGGATCCATGTGCTGATAAAAGCCCTCAACCCTAAACCCTAAATTAGACAAGCCCCTACATTACTGGGAGAGGGTTTCGCTATTGTTGTGCAGGTTGCTGTCTCTGGGTTGAAGATGGAAGCCGAAGAACTTTCGGGCTAAGACTGGGGTTTAGTGTTTCGGGCAAAATAATGGTCAGCGGAAAAGAAAACAATGCGGAAAATGTAGTGGTAACTGGGCTTCTATGTTCTGGAAAAATTGATCTAGGGATTGCAATGGAGGAGCCTAGATATTTAGAACACAGCTTCGGAGTGTATCATGCTAGAGCTACCACAGGACTATGCGGGGATAATGCTATTGATTTCTCAGGCTTCTTTTTACTCAACATTGCTTGCAAAATCCTACAAGTAGACACAGCTGGTCCTTGAAGGGCTCTTAGCAGCTAGGGCACAAGTAAGCTATCGCACTTCTTTGTATCTGCAAGCCTGTGGCAGAAAAGGTCCTTCCACCTTGCCCTGGAAACCTTGCTCTTTAACTCAATCCAAAGCACATGCATAGAGGTTCTCAAACCCCAAATAGAATAGGGGATGCAGGGGGCGCATACATGTTTTGTGAAAGCAATGAAAAAAGTATAGTTACCTTGGACTGCCAAACAAAACACGTAAGAATAACAGCAAACAGTCTGTCACCCGCTTAAGAAGGAAAATGGAAAGGAGTCTA
Organism: Symbiodinium pilosum; assembly: GCA_905231905.1. Classification (NCBI taxonomy): domain Eukaryota; class Dinophyceae; order Suessiales; family Symbiodiniaceae; genus Symbiodinium; species Symbiodinium pilosum. The sequence continues at coordinate 8,557 of CAJNIZ010044663.1, read as the reverse complement.
GGGTTTAGGATACAGTATTGGCACAAACGCAATACCTGAGAGCTTCTCGAAACCCGCCCTTGGCAATCCCTGAAGCAAACCCCTAGGATCTCCCTCGTACTTCCCATTTACCCCCTATGCCCCCTAAAGCCGAGGGCCGCCCATTTCCCAAATATCCCTCACCTCACGCTTCTGCAAAATGAGTCGTAGCCCCACAAGGTAGCCACTAAAGCAAGGGTATCACAAAGATAGTCGCACATTCGCTTTATACTTATTACCAGTATTTTCCAGCTGTTTCTGGGGGGGCAGTATCCAAAGCACACTTGAGTGCTGAGCCCATCGAGGTGCCAATAATTTCGTGACCTCAGCAAGGGGTATCCTCCCGCAGACCGGCCCTCTTGGGAGGTGCTTCCATGTGAATCCCCTCCCCCTGAAACTACACTTTGCTACCCCTAATAACCACCCCCGTACAGTACCAGCACATGTTTGGGGGAATATGACTTTGGGGGGTAAGGAGTTTGTTATTACGGGTAGGTGACTAATTTGCCAGAAGCTACCTTCAGGTCAAGGGGAATTATTTCCTACCCATAACTGTATGTATAATCCAAGTATATACAGGCCTCCTGAGCCCTGAATATGTTATAACCACATATACATTTGAGTGATGAATGCCCCGGACACTGATATTAGAAGTATCCATGGACCTCCAACCCTCCAATCCTACACCAACTTTCAGCTTTGGAGTTCTCACTGGGAAGTTGAGACCACAAGTTTCAGTCTTTAAGGTTAAGAGTTTCGGGTTGGATTTGAAATTACATTCCAATTAGCATCTTATTGGAGGATTGCCTGAATTTGAGCAAGAAGGCTTATGGCCCATCTGGCGGAAGAGGGCTTCTTTTAATGTAGCGTGTACGATTGTCGCCATAGGGTTCATGTAGTCCCTGAACCCTAAACCCATGAGCCACCCAGCTCTCCCCTTATGGTTGACCAAAAACTTTAGTGCAATTGCTTACGCAGCCTTTGCAAGGGCAAGTCAGCAGAGCTCATACCTCCGAAGCCAAAAGCCATGATAGCCCTGAACCCTAAACCCCCTAAACCCTAAAACCCCCAAATTCCCCAATAGAAACTCCACCATCTACAAATAGCGTTAGCTGCGAGACCTGCTCAGACCATAGGGCCATGAAGAAACAGCTCAAGCAGGAGCATGTATATGCTTCGGGCATAGGGCCAGGGCTACAATCCCTAAACCCTAAAACCTATCAAATCTTCAGTCTTGTCAGGTTTGGGGCGCCTGAGGTGGCAACGCTTTTTCGAACCCTCACCCCAGACCCTATACCCGCAACCCTTAACGGTAAACCCCAACCCTAGATTTGAGGTGATTTTCACCCATCAAACGTACAATGTCCTGAAAGTCGTAGACCTTCTGCAGGATCCTACACAAACACCCACTCCTCTCCTTACCTCTGGTTAGCAGGGTATTGGGGGTTATGACGAGACATCTAAAAAGGTCCATTGCTTCATCCTAAACCCTAAACCCTACACTAGAAAGATCCCTGTCTTCATTCCTTGCTAAGCAGAGATAAGTCCAGCTCGGCATTGATGACAATCCCGCTTTGAGACATGGCCCCTTCACCAAGGAACTCGCATCCCAAGGAGGCCCCCAACACCACTAAACTATGGCATGCTTAGGGTCTAGGGTTTAGAGAAGGCATATACTGAAATCATCCAGCAAGCAGCAGCAGGAGGAAGAAGAACAAGAGGGTAAACCCTAAACCGTGTGAATGCCAAGAGTGCTGGGGAGTGAGCTTGTGGGTTTGTAGCAGATAGCGTTGATTTGGAAGAATCACTTGATGGACCAAGTTCTGTATGCTCCGAAGTATAGGTGTAGGGAAACAGGACCATACTGGATTTAGTCCATCAGCAATTCCAATGAACTTCTACAAGGGGTGCTCAGGGTGCTCACGTTTGGACACTGCCCCATGATATAATCCCTATATGCTTTCCGGGCCTTCTGAGCACGCGAAGGAGAACGTTGGCACTGGATTGGCAACAGGGCCTGCCATCGTTAAACGGCCGGAAGGGGATTCCCAGGTTTGAGGCCCAGGAGCACACAAAACCCATGATTCCGCAAGTAGGGATTCAAAGGTTTAGGCCTCTGGGTCAAGAGTTTTTCAAAAAAGTCCCATCTTGGGAGTCAAGATTGCCTGGGAAAGCTTTAGCAGTTTCACGAAAATGTATTCTTATGGATTACTGGGGAATGTGTACGGATTATTGTCCATAATAACCTCAAACTTATTCGCAGGAATACCCCAATTGTTAGGGCCTAGCCCTGGTCAGAGTCTCAGGCCAAGGGGTCAGTTTAGGGTTTAGGGTTCACATGTTAGGTTTAGGGTTTAAGGTTTGAGGCTTAAGTTTTAAGGTTTGGGGTTTAGGATGTAAGGTGAAGGCCTTACCCGTAGGGGCTATCTAGACCTCATAAGCCTCTAGTCTACCCTTATTAGAGTCCTGGTGAGGAATCATATCCCCATACCACCATGACGCAATCATGCTGTAAACCCTTCATCAACCCCTTCGCCCTAAATCCTAAACCGCCAAACCCTCATACCCCATACTAGTAAGGGAATTTGGAGAAGTCGGAGATTCTCAGAAAGCGTGAGACCAAATGACTGCGATAAGTTTGGGCAATGACATCAATGAGACACCACGCGGTTTAGGGCTTAGGGACCTGGCATCTTAAACAGGGATGCGGATACAACCCTTCCATGTAATGTCACGCTTTCTTTGGCATTACATGTCCATTCATGTGGTAACATTCCTGTACAACCAAGCAATTACAGCGCAAACCCCTAGCAAGTGAAAAAGCCAAACTCCTGAGGCGTACGCTCTAGCTGGCGCCGGCTTCTACTTAAATTCATAATTGCATATTTGGTATGCAGCACCGTAGAAAAGAATCTGTATCCCACCATGATCTAACCAAGCTCCTTCGAGCCCTTAAACCCCTGGCCTCCGAGTGATAGGCAACGGCCAAAGTTTGTGACCCACATCCTGGACCATGCTGCTAGAACCACTTTGGGGTTTAGAGTTTCTTGGAGATCCTAGATAAAAAGGCGGTCATAAGGGGATTATGGGGGTCCCTATTAGGGATTATACCAGTGATGTGTTGAGAGACTCCCATATTGCAACTGTGTGGGGAGTTTGCGGAATTGGCAGGAAACCCTTACATACCGCAATATACTGCTTCATGTTGTACATAATCCCAAAAAGAAGGATTTGTTTGAGACCTCCTATCAAAGGGACGTGCAGGATTTTTCGTATCACCGCAGTGGGATTCGCATGGCCTAACATCCAGGCAGCGATCCCTGATCAACAAAATCCTTAGATTCAAGGCTGACTGCCCCCATTTAGAAAACTACAATGGGGAGTTTGGGAACCCCAAGAATACAGGGTTTAGGGTTTCCCTGTCCTTTACCCATCTAGTAACAGCTGGATAACATGTATATTATTGACATGTTAAGCGCTTAGTTTCTGCTATAAGCAGTGACTGACTGCGGGCAGTACCCAATGTATACCTTCAACCCTGAAGCTTTACATACATGCCACAAACCCTCTCTTTGAAAGCCCATATGTGGCTACATTCGGAAGACAGGTTTGGGCGGGCAATACCCATATCCTATTCAAGTACCCTAAACCCTACATCTTAAACTCTAAAAAAGCAACACTCAAAGCCGCGCAACTTGTCCTAAGTTCAGGCTTCGGATTTCGGATCTGGGTTCAGGGTACTCTAACCTAATAAAGCACAAAACGCGTCTAGACATGAACCCACACCCAAACAACCCTACACCTCCAATTTCTCCCATGTGCAGGCAAGCTGCAGCCATGAGGGCTTTGCCAGATCATGCGTCCGACCTCGAAGTAGTCGAAGGTATTCCTGAGCATGGGCTCTGGCTGAGCGCTTAGGGTTTAGAATAAGTGGATTATAGGCTATAGGGTATGTATTGGAGTTATATAGGGATAATGGAAAAGAAAATTGAAACTACTATTTGGTTAGGGTTTAGGCTTGAGGCTTACGTGGAGGTTCAATTCAAGGTAATCACAACTCAATTATGACACGTTTATGATTGGCAGATTACTACAGCCATACTTGGGTTTTACTTACCCTGAATGTTAAAGCAAGGCTTAGGGTGTAGGGCCTAGCAGTTTGGGCAGAGGGTAATGTACACATTTGGATCTGAAACTCTTAACCCTAAAGTCGAAATCCTAATCCAAAAAGCCTAAACCTGAACCTCAAACTCTTAGACGCTAACCTTTGTGGCCAAGCTCATCAACTTTGGCTTAACTTAAGAGTTCACGCAAAGCCTAGTTTTTTACCCAAGTACTATAACAATTGGAACTTCATGTTCCGTAAGTTTTAAGCACCCTACTGTAAGCCAGCCTGTCCAACAAAGACCCCGATACCTTGAGGCTACAACCTGACAGTAGGGTCTAGGGTTTAGGGTCCAAGGTCTAGAGGTTAGGGCTCAGGGTGTAGGGGCTTAGGGTTTAGAAGTTCGGGCTAAGGACTTAGGGTTTAGGGTCCGTAGGGCTTAGTTAAAGCTTCACGGGACGCACAAGCTAACTATCACTAGGTAGCCCTACTCATAACCCCCCTAGCTGGACTTGTATAGGCTGCCCCAAGTACAAGTAGTGTACTAACCCGGGTTTTACGACGGTACTGTATCCCATCAAAAACTAAGTTCAACCGTAAACCCTGAACCTTAAACCCTAGACCCTGAAGCTCTGAAGTTGGATCCTGAAAGCAACAACCCTAAGCCCGCTTCCAAGTATCCCCTTCGAAGAGGTCCAGCCGTTTCCACTTTGACTCATTCTCCTCGGTGCTCTCCACATCGGCCTGGATTTGCAGTTCAAGGTTTCGGGGTTTAGGGTTTAGGGTGAAGAGTTGAAGGTTTAATCCTTTGGGCGGTTTCGGGATTAGGGTTTAGCTTAGTTAGGGTCCAAGTTTCAAGGCTTAGAGTTTGGGGTCTGGGGCTCAAGGTTCAATCACAAGCTCTGTGAAATATAACGTTCATGGGTTTTATGGGGTATAAATCGGGATTAGGGTCCATGATGAATTATTCCAAGGAATACCCCATTGTGGCTGAGGATTTGACAGCCCACTACTCTAAATGTGAGTTTCCGGCAGGGATTAGGATTCATTCAGTCAGGGTTTCCCAAAATTAGGAGAACGACGATTTGGGGGTCTCCAGAAGAAGGACTATAGCATTCTAGCGTCAATATTGGGGCGACTATCTGACTATCAAGCCCCAAATGCCTGAATGTACTATAGGGTCCTGAATTACGGATATCATTTTAAGGTCTATATGAGGTACCTATACTGTAACTATGCAAGGACGCTACACTGTGGTAATTGTTTAAGCCTCTTCCTTAAGTCCTAGCGTCCTTGGGCCGACCGGCCGGAATGTCTTTTTGAAACTTCAGGTTTAGGGTTTAATCCATAATCTTGACGAATAGAACCCAGGCTCAAAGAATATGTTGGGGGCCAAACTACGAGTTAAAGATATTTCTTTAAGGCAGAGACATTTTCGGGCCACACACCTCTGCAATTAAAAAATGCCTCCACACCCTAGAACCAACAGAAACACTGTTATTGAGTTCTTATATGCTTTTACAAACATTTTCAAGTCAGCTCCCAATCTAAATCTTTATCCGGAGCGAACCTTGTAAAGCTTAAGATTAGGAAGAATCCAGAGCAAGGATTGGGTTTAGGGCCTCTTCCTCCCCGCCTCGCCGAGGAAACGCAACCTCATCTCCTGCACGGACTTGTCACCAATCCATTCGACTGCAGAGACATCCTCGGTCAATACGCGCTTTAGGAATCTTTAGGGATTAAGGGTTTAGGGTTTAGGTTTAAGTAAGCTCTATGGGCTTTCCATATATGGGGAGTCCTATGTTAGAAGTTCATATGGGACCTAGTGTTTAGGGCTACGGAGCGCCAGGGATGTCTCAGGGAGCCCTTAATTACTTAAGCATGTCTCACTTGCTGGGACTGGAGTGACCACAGGCCATACACTCGGTTCAAAGATCCGTTTCTGGTCTTGAAGGCTTGTGTGTTTGAGAGATCCTAAACCCTAAACCCTTCTATAAAAATTGGGCCGGACTTCGCAATGCCCATGAGAAGAAGTCTGGGTCCTAATTCGTGTGGTGAAGAATTTCTCCTCTCATGGGCCTCATAAAAATTGCCACAAGCCGCTGTTAAGGATTTGGGTTCAGGGCTCTAGTTTCGTTTGATTGTCTATGCTCTTTCCACTTGGTTCTTCACTACTGTTTATAGAGGTCTCCTCTCATCAGCCTAAAGAAGTCGAAAACATGAACCAACCATAGGCCTCAGAAGGGAAAGCCAGGCTAAGTTTAGGGCATCACGTTTAAGGCTCTTTAGGGTCTAGGGAGGGCCAGTGGACTTAGTAAGTAGGTTTACGATGGGCATCACCGAGGTTTCCACATGGCTGATTTGGGGTTATGCGTGCGTATATGTACTACATCCCCCTAATCCTCCAGGTACATGTTCATGTCCCAGTTAAGGATCTTTGGCTTGAAGTCTCTATCCAGGCGAAATGCACCTAGAGGAATTGCAAGGATCTGCTAGGACCTGAACACGCGCCCTACACACGAGACCCTAAAATCCTCTTCCACCACTTCAACCTAAACTAAACCCTAAACCCTAAATCTGGTGTCACAATCACGAAGGACAGGGGGACACACAAGTTGGGGGCTGAGGGTTTAGGGTGCACCTTCTCGAACCCATAAGCTTTAAAAACTTGTATGGCCCTAAGTACCTGATACTTTGGGGACTTCTGATATCTGGTACGTGAAGGTCATGAGACTTTTTTGGCCTACATATTGAAATCTACAAACTAATCACCAAAACATACAGCAAACCTCTTCCAAAACCTAGCCGCGCCCGAAGCACCAAATGATGTGTCAGAACCACTTGGCAGCGCATTTCCTGCCAGATGCGTTTAGGGTTTAGGGTTCGAGCTTGCGGGCTTGCGGCTGTGAGGGTCGTTCTGGACATCACATGACCCGGACATCAGATGGAGACAAGTGAGAACCCAAAGCACGGCATACACCCCAAGCCCTGAATTCTAAAGCTTGAAACTGGAAAGTCACAAAAAGCCCGCTCAGCCACCCAAACAACGACCAAGGAAGAAGTGGCTCTGAGCAAGCATCTGCGTGAAATGAACAATCCATGGAGGGCACATAGTCATTAGGGAGCAGACGTCATGCCCAAGCCTGAATCATTCCGGAACATAATCCCCTTGTACCTCTTATAAGTATAGCGAAATATGACCCAAACTGATGCCAAGCTTTTTGGCCTCTACATTGGGTCCCCAGCTGCAGGCAGCGCAGGCCGCAACACCAAACCACCAACCAGAGACCCCTCAGCAAACCAGTGATCTTGAGATGCTTTAGGGTTTGGAGTAGTCCTTATAGAATTTCCCCTTTAGCATCTGTCCGCTGCTCCGCGCCCTGGAAGCTAAACGCACACCCTAAACACTAACACATGCAAATCGACCTGCAAAAGCTAAACCCCAACCCTACACCCTTAAGCCACCCTTAAACCTGCGCCCCTAAATCCTACACTGCACACTCTAAATCCCCAATTCTGAACCCTAAATCCAAAGCCCCGAATCTTCTTCAGGTTATGCCCTACAAAGCCCATACAGGACAAACCCCCTAACAAGGACACTGACACTGGGAGGGAACCTCAGGGTTACTTGGACCTATCTGGTAATTTCCCCAGATAAGGGGACCCCAATACAGACCGCAACAAAGTATAATCCTTGTTATAGGGAACGCCAGAGGAAATACTTCTAGTTCTGGGGAACACTAAACCCTACAAAGCGAATCCCTAAACCCTAAACCTCAAGCTCTAAACCCTTAAACAATAAACCCTAAACCCCTAAACCCTAGAATCCTAGACCTGCAAATCTGGGATCTACCAGACTTAGGGACCAGAAGGCCTGTCCTGGTGGGCACCGGAGGCCCACGAAGTGCCGCACCTGGGAAAGGATCGAAGGCCCCTGTGCTTAGGGATTAGGGTTTAGGGTCCAGGGTTTAGCGTTAGGGGACATATAAAAAGATGAAAAAACATGGCTTCATAGGGATCAGGGATGAAGGGCTAAAATCTCTCGAAACAAAAGAGGGTTCAAGCCGACCCCTGAGTGTAATCCTCAGGCGTAATCTGACAACTTCATGCCTCTCGTCAACTGCTCCGCGGTGCTTTGCAAAGGATGGGTTTCAGAGACTTGGGTTTAGGGAAGTTATATTGGGTCGTAGACGGACTAGTTTTGGCATCCATGCCCTCACTCCCTACCAATTACCCTGACCCTAGTGCTTTTCTTCCATATCTGCATTCCCTGCACCCTAAACCCTAAACCTTGACACCCTAAACGCCAAACCCTAAATCCTAAACCCTAAACCCTATATAATCCCCAATAGACTATAGTAGTTTCCATTATGTCTCCCATTATCCCTATAGCAAACCCTAACACCCTAGTGGTTATCCCTATGTAACCCCTAT
>CAJNIZ010044662.1:0-48832 GCA_905231905.1 Symbiodinium pilosum | reverse complement strand
TCACAGAAGGATCCCTAAATCCAGAATGAAATTCACCGCACCTCTCAAGGCAGCGCAGCAGATGCTGCGTGCGGAAGCTCTGAGCACGCAAGCTGTGTATCGGTGCGCACAACGCACCCAACCATCAAGGGTCTATAAAGGTGCTCGAACGTGCTCGCTAGTCACAAGCAAGCCTTGCCCCTATCTCAGCGTCTCGCCAAACCGACACATAGCTGCAGAGCTCGTCCCCTTGCAGGCTTCAGTCTGGAACATGGTGAGCATGCTTCGCTCGCGCCTGCACGCCACAAACAACATCTTCAGCAAGCATCATCTCAAATCGGGATTGGATGGCCACAGCACATAGCACAGCCGTTCCTGAAGGTTGACATCACAGCCATAAGTGCATTCGTACATGATTTGACCTGGACCTTCAGGGTTCCCCTTGCAGCATGAAAGCCTCAACGATGCCTGTTCCCCGCAGTCTCCGCCAGCTGCGTGCCGAATGCTATCCGCTGTTGCTTGTAGCAGGCAACTTGATATCATCAGCGAAACAGCTAGAGTGATCCAAAATCTAGGGTGTGTTCTGTGAGGGCTCATTGAAAATCAGTGCCAATGAGTTTCTTCTGAAGGCCCGGCGCGGTCGCCACATGTATCATCAGCTACGGACGCAACAACAATTTCCACATTCTCTGCTATGCAAACTCCTTGCAAGCAAGCACCCAGCAAGTGCCCGATGCACCAATGTCTCCGACAACCCCAACGACTCTAAGCAGCAGGAGACCGTGTAGCGATACGTAGGCGTGATTTTCCTGCTGTCAATCCAAACTGCATTGCTGGGCTTGAAGCGGGACACTAGCTGCAACACATTAAGTTTGAGAGCGCCGTGTAAGCCAAACACACGCCGCACGAGTCAGGCTCTGCACTAGCCGTCGCAGAAGGCGTCGGTATGCCACCGGCTGCGCCGACCATAGCTGCACATGAGCTAAAGATCTTGACTCTCATTGAAATCAGTGACTGAGTTGCCGTGAGAAGAACACAGGAAGATGAAAGGGCTGCCATCTTGGCATGTCTCTTGCTGCACCATTGAAAAGACGCTTCTACAGCTGGGGGTTTCTCAAGATCCTTCGGATGCCCTAGCGATGTATGGGGATTGTACAAAGAAAATATGTTTTTCGGGGCTCCTATGTATAAGGATCTGTTTGAAAAGCTCCGACTGCTGGCCGGGAAAGATGGCCGGGAAATACCGGAGTGATGGTTTGCCCTCATCGCAGCACTTGCTTCGACACTGCCAAGCAGGCATGTACTGGGTACATATCGGGTTTTCGATGAAGTCTGTGAAACCCAGACCTGCCGGTGCCAGCTTCGGCCGGGGTCAGCCCTTGTCATCAAGCTTCACGGTACCACATCAGGAAAGGATGCGGACGTATATTCGTTTTGAGTGGGGCATGTGTCAAGCACGGCGTCTTGCAGTGTATCTGACACAAGGAAAGTGGGAATTGACTTGGGAACGTTGCGCTGCAGGCACCCAGGGAAACTCTGAAATCAAGGCGCGAGTTACCAAGCGTCGCATAAGCCCAACGCACCGCGCACGACGTGGAAGTCGTCGGTATGTTGCCGGCTGCGCCAACCATAACCGCCTATGATCTGAAGATCTTGACATCAGCGAATCCGTGTCAAGCACAGGGTCCTGCAGTGTACCTGAAACAAGGAAATTTGGCATCTACTTGGTCTGCAGGCGCCCAACGAAGTACTGAAAAGAAGGCGCAAGAGAGCGCTTCTTTGGCCATTGCGCTCGCGCTAAGGCTTTGAGCAGGCGGTATGCCTGGCAGGCTCTTGCCAAAGACAGTTGACAATCCCAGACCAACACCCAAACCCTGTGATTGTGCCAACAAGGGACCTTCTTGTCGTACCCTTAATCGTGGCTGTACAGCCCTGAACAAAGGGTAGTTGGAAGGTCTAGGAACACCTGTCACGGAAACTGTGAGAGAAGGGTTGGGGGTTCAGGGTTCAAGGTTTTTGCCGAGGCCGGGCGTGCTGTACCTCTTCGCGCGTTGGCGCCACATCGGGCATCATTCTCAGGATCTTACAGTCTAACCAAAGGTTCAGGGTCACAGCTTGGGGCTTAGAATGTCTGTCCAGCCTCTGCCAGCTTCTTCAATCATCGCAGTACCCCTTGTAGAAAGATAGAAGTCGGCCAAGCTCTCACTTGCCAGCCGTTTGAGGCATGAAAGCCACACAGCTACATCGATAGGTGACACAGTTGGGGAGGCCTAACCGGCGGCTTTACTTACCTCCACCCTAGGCTTTTTTCCCATAGTAATGGCCACGCATCTCTAGGGTTAGGGCAGAGCGAGAAACCTGCGAACCATTTGGTCTTACTTTTGTCTCTATGGCCAACCGCTGGCCTAGACGCATTTTGTCAGCATCACGGCTGATGGTGATGATTGCCAACGGAGTTCGGGCTAGGTAGACACTTGTGCCACAGTGGGAATCCCTACACACAGCTGCAAATTGTTGGCAGATGAGCCGTCTGTCCCAAACAGCAACGCGAGGAGAAAGCTCTCGTTCATGTCTCACTGTCGCGACCTATCGCGGGCGCCGCAAGAGCTGACGCTGCCACTCAACACTTCAAGAGCTTGACAACTCCAACGGGAGCGTTTCTGGAAAACAGCACCAGAAGATGGCGAGCACGCAGCAGGTGTCCTACCCGAAATGATCCATAACCTGCGGGGCCCAGGAAGGCTGGAAATCGCTGGGCCATCTTTTCGATCCTCCTTTAGCCAGACAGTGCGAACAGCCTTCGCGACTACGCTTTTACTTGTTCAAATCCCTTGCAAGGTAAATTTCAACACAGGAGGGAGTTGGCTCCGTGTGGGCAGCGCCCTGCAGAGTTGTCGTAGCAAGTCCCTGCTGTGATTCACGTATCCCCAAGAACGCCGAGTAGAAGGGCCTGCATTTAGATTTCCCGCATCAAGGCACTCTGAAGCGCGGTTCGGGATGCCAAGTGATGACCTTCCCTAAGCTAACATGGAACCGAATCTAGCCACTTTGCAAAAGAAATATATGCCTCGTTTGGGGTTCCACGTGAGTTTGGTAGAAAGGCTGGACCAGCAGAGCGGTTTTGCTGTGGCTTCGGTCAGGATCCATCGACTACATCAAGGTTGCTCGAACTTATGGGTCCCTTTCTTTGGGTCCCTATTGTAAGGACCCTGGACCCTGTTAGTTGGGGTCTACAAGGGGGATCCGTAATCTGAGAAAGCAACCCCGATGAGAGTCCTTCACTTGCAGGACGCAGTTTAGGTTTTAGAGGTTTAGGGGTTTAGAGTTCTAGGGTTCAACAGAGGGCGCAGAGGTAGCAATTGCCTACAATCCGACAGGCTTGACCCTTCTCGCTCAAGAGTGTTCATAAGCCTGGGTTGCGTGTTCCATTTAAGTTTGGTGGAAAGGCTGGACCAGCAGAGCGGTCTTGCTGTGGCTTCGGTCAGGTCCCATCGACTAAATCAAGGTTGCGAAACTTGTGGGTCTCAATTGTAAGGACCTATTAGTTGGGGTCTATCAGGGGGATCCCTAATCTGAGAAAGCGACGACAATGAGAGTCCTTCACTTGCAGGACGCAGTTTAGGTGTTGGGGGTTTAGGGGTTAGGCGTTTAGGGTTCAGAGGGTGCACAGGTAGCAACTGCCTACAATCCAACAGGCTTGACCATTCTTGCCCAAGAGTGTTCAGAAGCCTGGGTTGCTGTTAAGGAACTGGTATGAGGAAACCCTATTACTTGCTATGTACCCATATTATGGTAGCTTAACTTAAGTTCCTTAGCAACTCAGAAGCGGTAGCACCTTGATCAGACCTGAACCCCACAAGCATCTTAGGCCACCTGGGAGATCCTCACAAGTGTGAGCCCATGGATACCCATGGAATAGCTGAGGCTTAGGGTTTGGGGACCCAAGGGCGATGTAGGGATTAAATATGGGTTGTAGAGAGGTAGCTCGAAAGCAGCATCTTCTCTTAGCCTGGCCTGCCGTGTGTGGCAGGGGCTTCCTGGCTCCGGACATCAGCTGGCTTGTAACTCTTGGAAAGGCAGTGGGGCCGGATGGCCTAGGTAGAGTTCTTGCAGAGATGCAGCGTCCGCAGCCTGTTGCAGTGAGCTTCGTGAGGTGAGGCTACGCTGACTCTTCTGTGTGCCAGGAAGCAGCCTCAGACAAGAGCAGTTGCGCGGCGCTGTCATGGCGCAACACATGTTGCTAGCCGCCGTCACCTCTGACATCTAAGAATAGGGTAGGAGGTGGAAATGAGCAGCTGGCAGTCAGTCTCCATCTGTCACATGCCCCAGAACTGATCCTCCATCTGTCAACCCACATGTACCAGCAGCATCTGAAAACTGCCGCAGACTCCTGATTTCGTTGTCACAGCGGCTTTTGGACTCTGGTACGATCCTCTCTTGAGCCGCATTCCTCCATCAAGGAGAGCACCGCGCAACACTGGCAGAAGTTCCAAGCAAACGCGGCGCGTTCGCAAAGAAGCCTGAGAGTTCTCCAACACCTGTCATGTCCTTCAGCTACATGCAGTAAAGGCACATTAAGCTCATCTGCTGCTAAACCATGGCTTGCAAGGCCTGCTTCGCGGATGAAGGACGGATATCGTCAATGTGCATGCTATGAAGCCCGGCTGCAAGAACCCTATGGGGCATAAAGCACAGTGATCTATAGGGCAGGATGCCAACCCCCCGTGGGCTATAGCCTCGACGACTTAGGCACGGTGACCTTTTCCGCAGTTAACTTGTCAACCCGTGTCACAAGACTCTTGGCATAGCAGATGAAGAGTGCAGGTCTTTAAGGCTTTGAAGCCTTCCATTGCATAAGATTGCATAAGTGCTGGGGCAATACAAACATGGCTGTCGATGTCCCAGCAGATCGCTCCTTTGCAAACCTGCAGCTGCAGTCAAGATGCATTCTGTCTAGCCGAGAGGTCCAGGGCAGACAAAGGCATTCAACCGTGCCAGCCTTCTTCCGTGCTGGACATTGAGCAGAGATGTGTTCTCAACCAATACATTCAAGGCGCTGGCGCGCATGTGCACCATAGGCAGCCGCAGGGGCTGATGGCTGTTGCAATGAGAGATCACAAGCCAGTTCTGTCAGCAGCCCAATGCTTCACGACACTGACACGGCAGTCACTGGATAACCTTGCACTGCTGGGATGCGGATGCGGCTGCTGGCGAGAGCTGCGTTTGGCACGTGGCGCAACTTGTCTCCAGGACCTGCTTCAGGCTTATCACGAATGAAGTGAACACCCCGTGGGCATAGCCAAGACTAGTTGCGATCGACCGTATACACCAGCACAGGAACAAGAGGCGCGCGCCTCATGATGTGATGCTTCTGCCTCATGATGTGAAGTTTCTTAAGATCTCGAGCTACATGACTTCCTTTTGCCGCGGATCTGTTCATGTGCCATTCCAACTCCTGGAACATGTGCTGTGTTTGATCGGAATTTTCCACGGGTCCAGGCTGCCAACACGCGCTGCGGGTGCTTGCAGCTCAAAGCGAAAAGGGCACTGTCGTCTCTTGCAGATGAATGCCGCCGACAAGGTCAAGCTCAAAAGAGAGAAGCAGGCTTGCCTGCTGCCGTGCAGGTCAGCATCCATACCTATGCCTTCTTGCTTACAGCTGGTTAGTGGGGATTGCAGGAAGATGCAGTATAGGGCGTACGACTATTTTTGCGCATCTTGTGTATTCTCCACTCTGCCAGGAAACTGCAGACACACCAACGTGCATCTCAAACCTGGAACTCTGCATTTGCTTGTGGCTACGAGGTAATTCTCTAGAGTTTAGGGTTTAGGGTTTAGGGTTACCTAGCGGTACCTCAGAGCGCACAGGCAAGCAGGATCACAATGGTTTGGGGTTTAAGGCTCACAGCTCGTGACTGAATAGTACGGGATTGCTGTGTGTCCTAAGACCTGACCAAAGGGAATTCCAACAATTAAGGATCCATTTTGGATTTACCCCTGATCTTAGTTTAGGGTTTAGGGTTTGGGGCTTAGGGTATGAAATTAGAAATCCATTTTGAAAGGCCCCAACTGGGGTATGAAGAGGACAGCCCTGCAATGCTGAACGGATTGCATCCCAGCACTTCGTACCAGAACTGAATCAAGCGAGCCTGGGGTGCACGGGGGCATGGACGACATGGGGGTCTAGGGCTGTCAGCAGCAGATAGAGGCAGAAGGCTATGCAGTCAGATTTGTGGTGGTACTTGTTTCGAGACGAAGGACAATGACTAGATCTTTCCTGCACATTAATGGCTCTCGAAAGCAGACGTGATGAGCTGGAGACCGCTTGGTCTGGATGGTCAATGTCTCTGGGAGGAAAGAAGATTGCAAACTGTTGGAGTTTGCCATGAAGATACGGGAAACGTAGCGAAACTCGTGGCCACATGCTGCTCTCCAGCAGATTTGCAAAAGGCCTGGGCCAACACGCTTGCAATCATGTACTTTGACATGAAAATACAGAGTACTGCCTCAATGCAAGACCCTTTCAAAGTCTCACCAGCAATTTTGGCGTCAATCAGGGCAGCATTCAAACAAACTTAACAGGTTTTAAGGCCATGAGGCAGGCAGTGCTGTGCTGAACCGCAATACCATATGAGCCGTTGTCTAAACTCCTAGTATCCCCCTTTGAGGAGTTTAGACTATGGTTCGTATCCTGCAGCCTTATCAATCATGCAGCAAGGCCGTATAGATGGCAGCCCGCGTGCGGCGGCCAAACTTTTCGTCAATGTCCAAGCAGCTCGTCTCAGCTCAAGGACTCACAGGAGCTATAGTCTAAACTCGTAGTATCACCCGTAATATCCCCTATAGTAGTCCTCTATGTAATCCCTGATGTAAGCCCCCTTTAAGGAGTTTAGACTATGGCTCACATACCTCCACATTGCGCATGGGAGAAATCAGACAAACTTGCAGCACCTCCGGCAACAAGGCAAGTGGATAAACAGGCATTGCGCCATGCTTCCCGCTGTTGAACACAGCGTAGCACGCTTGAAGACAGGACCAAACAGCGCAAGCTGCCCTTCAGCAAAGCAGCGGCTGTGCACTTCGCGCCCAAAACACAACAGTCAAGAAGTATCAAATTGCTGGTACAAGGCCATGCTCTTGTCAGTAAACAGTAACACTTATGCAAAAGGGTGTTTCGACCCAAGGTCCATGCCGTATGTAGAAAGCATACCCAGCTCTTCATCTGAAAGCTTTGACGTTCCTCCCCGCAAGCGTCAGCACGTCGACTGAAAAGTTGGGGTTTAGGGTTTAGGGTCTGGGGTATAACCCCCTCCTCGTTTGTAGCGCACAGGATGCATGACAACTGCTCTTCAAAGAAGCTGCATGGACCTGTAATATTTCATTGGCAGCCAAGCTGGCCTAGGGTTGGAGTACCGTCCCCTCGCACCTGCATGCCTCGTTGGAAACCACCCGAAAAGACAACGACGCAGCCATCTATACCTGACCAGGCCTGTCTTGCAACGCAAGTCTGAGGGTGCTTCCTGTCTTTCAGACCCCAAACCCCGCAAGGGGCTAGCAAGTAGCGCGGCTACGGCTACCTTGCAAAAAACACTGACGGATTTTACCTGATCTGTTCCCGCCCTCGGCACTGCAACGTGCTCAGAAACGCCAACAGCTTCAGGTGGCAGCACAAACACTACGCCTCTGCCAGAACAACAAAACTGGGGCAGATTGGAGAAGTTGGCATCACGCAAGCAGAACCCGTCCAACTTCTTGAAGAGCCTGCACTGTCCTCACGTTCCCAAACAATACGATCTCACTCCTTCAGGGCCGCGCTACTGTTGAGGAAACAGCGGCTCAGTGCTGTAGGGTTCGGGATGCAGCAGGCCTACAAGAGCGCACTGCACAGTCGGCCCCTCCGATATTTCTATATGCGGGCAGCACCACTCTAAAAACTCAGCCTTCAGACGCAGGCATAGGAAGCCTCCGGGCAGTCTGAGGCTTATGAATGTCCATGAGCTGTACTGCCTGGACAAATATGTTGTTCTCTATCTGCGGCCTTGCTATCTCACCCAGAGATGTCTGCCACATGATGGACTTCATGCATTGGGATATTTGGCTGAAGGTTCAAGCATCCCCTCCACGCAACTCACCCAACCCGGCCTCTGACCCCAGGGTTTAGGGTTTAGCGCCTTCAAAGGGGGATTATAGGGGAAATACGGGCTATATGAGGATGTATAGAAATACATAGGGTTTAGGCTTCCTGCACTGAGGCTAGGTTAGGCAGTGGGCTTGCCCTGCAAATCCTGTTGGGCAGTTTCAATGCCTCAGAGCGGAGGTGGCCCCCTAAACCCTACACCCAGGTGCTGCCATCTCCTCAGGGCCAAGGAGTTCGAGTTTGGCCAGTCTGCGTAGAGAAGTTGGTGGAAGGTCGGCTGCGAACGACTGGAGTCGCATGGCTTACAGCACGGTAGCACAGCAGGCGGCCAGCATGGAGTTTCAGCGCAAGCCTCTTGTCTTCACCAAGTGGAACGAAGGGAAGCTGACCCGCTTGTCTGAGAAAGGTTTAGGGTTTATGGTTTAGGGCTTGTGGGCTTGCTGGGGGATGCCCAACTCCAAGGGCATGGATGAAGGCTCATTGCCTGCTCTCATCACTCTAGTCAGCCAGGGGTAGTTGGCCATCATAACTTGTCATAATAACATCTGCGAAAAAACAGTGTCCATCATTGGGAGACAGGCTTGCTTACAACATCGCCGCCAGGGTTTTCATGACTGTAAGGCTGGCACTTCTTCTTGTTGCATCTTTTATGGGGGGCTGCGCTTCTTCAGGCAATCACTCGCGGACTTTCACGCTCTGAGGATGTCAGGGCACCATCTTTATCCTCAGCCCGAGAAACGTGACCCGTGATGTATTGATACCATCTGTGTATCCTGCAAAGCCGAAGAAGTTGTCGAGGCTAATTGCTTTGAAGCTGAGCCCTTTGTAGGCTTGCAGAACGAAGCATGGTATGAGAGGCTGATGGCTGCACCGCCCTGCCTCCCAGATTATCCTTGGGACGTCCCACTTGGGGTGTCCTTCTGTAACGTTGTTGTCGTTTCCTTGAGGACGTAAGCTGTCGTAGTTTCAGTAGGCCGTAAAGCTCAGAGAACAGGGCCCCATGAGGCCACGTACGAGCAGCAAACCACCGAAGAAGGCGTCTGCTTCAGACACCTCTTGTACCGGCAGACCGTGGAGAAGCTTACAGCCAAGAACAGCGGGTCTAAGCCTTCAGGGCGTTTGGGGATGTTTCGAGTTTAGCCTTGGACCCGTGTACAGTGGGTCCCTCGCTGGGGTGAATGCTCAGCTTACTTTCTGAGCCTCCTTAGCATGCCTACGTGACAGAAATCGTACAGCTGGGCGTTGAGCAAGTTGATGCCCGCGGCTTGATTCCGTATCCCATGGAGAGTTGAACGAGTTCTTGCCCCCCAAAAAAGATGCCAGCAGCCCAACAAACTTCTGCGTCTAGAACACCGCAGAGTGTTGAAGCATCCAGAGCAAGCTGTGGAACGTGGCTGTATTCTTGGCGCAGCTTGCGGAAAGACCTCATGCCCCAGTCGGCGTGTAGCACGAATTAGAACACTAATTTCTGTCTTGCTCCCTGTTCCAGTCGTCAAACTGACCATATCTACTTGCTGTAGAGATAACACCAAGCAGCATGGGTCCACAATCGGTATTATGCCACATGCAGCCTGAAGATTAGTTGAAGCTTGCTGCAATGCTCCACGACAGCCCGACACAGAGCCCACCTGTCACAAAAAAGCTGATGATGCACAGGGCAGGTCAAGTTCCCCTCACATTGCTTTGCTTGCGGGAGCTCCCAAAGCCACTGACCCTCCCTGTCCTCTGTTCAGACAGGCTGCACAGCTGCTTCAAGCCTGGCACATCATCGCACCGTGCTGTAAACGGGCTTCCTGTCTCAGCTTCTCAGCACGAACGGCAATACTCCATTCAACGACTACAGTCCGCTGGAGCTCCTAGGGAACAAGGATGAAATGGGGTGATGGCCGATGTAGTTTCCAAATACTTCATGGCGGAGTGTGCTGTGCGAACCGTGTTTCTTCATCAGTGCTGCTGCCTTCAACTGGCCTTCTCCTGAGTCAACCTAAGGTGTTGATGGGCCTGCGCATGTGACACCCTGTGCAGCGGAGGCCAGTCTCAGCCAACGCAGAAAAAACTGCACCTGGGTCGACCAGGGAGAGGCAGGATTAATCTTGCCCAACCGGTGGACTGGACTATACTCAAAAGCGCAGTGTCAGCTCTACGTTGCCAGGAATACTGCTCGACCGCTACTTCAATGGCTTTCTTGGCAGTCGCTCTTGGAGCTTCCTTGTACTTCATGATGTGAAAAACCCGTGCTTGCCGTACCCTGCGTAATAGCTACACGTACAGTTGTCATGTTGGTTGCAGATGTATATCTGATTGTCGTTCTACTTCTGCGCCTGAGCCTCAGGCATGCAGCACTTGGTGCCGGAGGGCCCTGGAACAATTGCATGCGGGAGGCATCGGCCATCGTACCGAAGGAAGCTGCACATCTACCCGAGCAGAATGAGACAAGGGCTTTGCAGAATCGACGAACCTATAGAAAACACGCGCCAAAGAGTACCTGCAGATGCATGCCACTCGACCGATGGCTCAATCTAGCCCTAGGCACCTCAGCCCCAAGCTACACAGTTTTGGGTTGAGGGTTTTGGGGTTTTGGGCTCAGGGTTGAGGGTTTAGGGTTGAGAGATGACCTCCATGACCTGCATTTATGTCACGGAAGCCACATGGCAGGACTGCAGTTGGGGTGATCTGCCGCGCTCGCGCTGCGACTGGTAAACCGCAGATTCAGAAAAACTGCTGATGGATGAAGTGCTGCACCACCTAGGGTCCCTACACTGCTGTTCCTGGGAAGTAGGCTCAGGGAATTCAGGAACTCCCCCATCAACAATATGAATCTAAGTACAAATCGCACACAGCAAATGCCCTCGGGCTGATCTGAAACATTCACATGAATGCCTCCCTGAAATGCGGCCAAGCACAGAGGCCTGTGTGTTGGTAGTGGTGAGACGCCTACATTCTTACGGTCGCAGTGCTGTTGCAAAGCAAGGCATATGCCTTTCGCAATCTGCTGGCATCTGGCTGCCAAAATGTCCTCCAGTTTTAATGAGCCCTTCAGATTCTAGCCTTCTACTCTGCTGCAGTGAAGGAACTTCAGTGAAGTTACCTTAATCTGGGTATATAACGATATATTATATAGGGTTTAGGGTTTAGGGTTTAGGGTAGTAGATAATCGGGTGTCCTTATTACAGTGACTTAATATAAGTTCCTGAACATCCAGCCAGTTGCCTGACAAGTGATGTCATGGCCGGGGGCAAACTTGACTCAGCTTCCTTAGGGTGCAGTCACCTACAGTCACGGGCCTGGGGGGTGTAGAGTTTAGGGTCATCTGGCTATGGTGTGGGTCGTGGGCTCTAGGGCACGACCTCGGAAATGCGTGGCTGAGTAACCAGGTAGATTCACTGTTAAAGATGAAAGAGTAGGGCCTAGCTGTTTCATGTACGCATGAGCAGGAACATGCAACGGCGTTTGGGAACGACTGCATTTCCTGACAAGATTTGTTTGCGGATGAATGCTGCTACCTGAGGCTTCACATGCGCTGCTCGTGCTACATCAACACTGTATCAGTTGAACAGGTTCAGTCCGCAAGCCTTTCAGCGAGAGAGCCTCTGCCCTCCCTGTATCTCTATGCATTCGTGATGAGGATGCCGAACCTTCCACAAGCAAGAGCCATCAAACCAAAGTACATCTGTTGAGGCTGGTAGCCACCCCACACGGGTTGCAAGAAAAGTGGCATTTGTGCAGGCGACACTTTACGATGCATGGGAATGGTGAGGACTCTTCGAGCTGCAGTAGTCTCCCGGCTGCTACCTTGAAGTCACGCAAGGTGCCCGAGAAAGGGAAACTCAACGAACTTTCCTACAAGGAATTCTGAACCCCCCGTGTTTGCTGCTGAGGTTGCCCCGGCAATCTATGCCTCCCGGCTGCTCTCCTGCTTGAATCAGAAGGCCGGTGCTTTCCTTGGTTCTGTGTCTATGCTTCTTCAATCCCCCAAAGGGCTTTGCATTGCAGGAAAGGAGCTTGTTCTTAAAGACAGCACCGGCTACGTTTTGTGCCTAAGCAGACGCTCTCTGAGCCTCGTGTGGGAATTTATGGGGTGCACTCCATGTCTCTCTTCTTGCACTTGCAGGAAAACAGGTTGAGCTTAACTCACGCGTTTAGGGTTCTAATTGGCCTGCCACGGGGATCATTATTAGCAGTCAGCCCAACACGCATCCGAAAGAACCAGTGCGTCAAAGGGAGATCCTCCTTACAAAAACTCCTCAAGTGTCACGTGGATTTGTCAACTGCTGGATTGACGGCTTCCTTCGCATTTTGATACTTCATTCCTTTTCGAGAAACCAGCTGGAATGCTTGTGATCGGAGGAAAGAGGTTTAAAGAAAGGCGGACCACTTCCAACTGTGCGGAGTAGGATGTAGCTGCTTCAGCCTCTGGTACTGCCAAGCTGTGGCAGAGGGCCACGACCCCGCAAGTTCTGAAACTTGCCCCAGCTGACATTTTCTCGAGCGGAAGCTGTGTGGATTATGCCAAGTTGCCCTCCAAACCCTCCCTGCACACCTACATCACGTGCACACCATCTTGGCTTGTGCTGGCGGCACACGAGGTATCACAGCTGGGAAGGCAGGGCGCCAAAATTTTCAGGAGTTTAGTTGTGTTTTCTTTTTGGGGTCTCATCATGGCTATGATTCCAATTTGGGGCTTTCCAGAGATTAGAGATCCCTTTTTAGCAGAGAAGAGGGACGTCGATGTTGGAAAACACCCGTACACATCGCCATAGGAACAACGACCCTGCGACAGTTGGCCAGTGCCACAGCTTCGGAGGGACGCATAGTCAACGAGAACGATAGTCTGGTAGACGCGATGATCGGGTGGAAGGACATCACGCAATATCTTCCCTCTACATGCAAGCTCCACCCAGCTGAGAAGCTGGAGCAGTGACAGCTGGCTCAAAAGGCAACCAACTCATGAGCCCTCCCCGGTGCGTGACCTGGCGGGTCACCCGGGCTCGAGGACTCAGAAAGCAGATTCTACAGAAAAAAGGCTCAAGCTCCAGGAAAGCCGGCAACACACGTGCCCTGGCTGTGCAGGAAGCGCCCGGACAGCAGCTGAGGCTCAGGGAGGTCACGTGGTCTGGTGTGTCATGCCCTGCGGCGCGGCCTTTGGGCCTGCCTCAAAACAAGCACGCGTCAACGCTGAGCTCCAGCACATCCCGAGTTTGCCAGCCATCCAACTCTTGGCACTCCCACTAGTGTCTAACAGCTCAGCAGCATCCAGTGCTCTGAGCCCGCCCTACGCTCATGCTATGAAGAAACGATGATAACATTGGTAGACACTCTCAGAAGGTGTGCAAACCAGCTCATCCAACTTTTCAGCCTCTACCAAGTTTCACGAAGCAAGCTACCAACTTGGCCTTAGCGCTAAGATGCAGCAGATGGGTCCCTGACCCAGTCCGCAGCGATCTTTCTCAAGGGAAAATCTTTTCATTAAGCCTCGAGCTTTGGGGAGTGTAATAGTCAAGCTTACCTGCGCTCATGAAGCGCAAAAAGCTTGAGCCGTGGAAGATGGTAAGCAAGCTGCCTCTGGGCTAAGAAGCCACGCGGTTTAGGGTTCAGGGACAATCTTTGTAAGGAAGAGATGAAACTCTCATCCATGGCAACCCAGGTCAAGGAACTACCATCCTCGATTCAGGTCGTCCCTGGCTGGTACTAAACCCCTGGTAGCCCCCAGCTCCCTGGTGCTTAGTAGGCAATGGGAGAGTGGGTTATAATCTAACGGAAGGTGTAGGCAAGTATAGGGACCCATTCTGTGTTAAGCAACAGGTAGCATGGTAAGCCCTGCATGAAAACCCTTTATTGTCATTTGGGACGCAGGCTTCCAAAAAGTATTGTGCCTTTCGGAACTCATACTCGTTTTTCGGAAGGCTGGATACCCAACGGAGGCCATAAGCAGTGGTGCTTTGGCTTTGGACAATTGGACCCTGTCAGGCACTTTCGACTTGCGTCTCGGAAGAGAGCGGCGAAAAGCCTAAATCGTCCCCTCCCCTCACTGTGAGAATTTCTCTGCAGAGATCTCTGTGCGACGAGGATCTGGCTTCAACATGGGGGAGGACTACTTGGCCATGTAACAATGTAACTGATTTCATCGTGGGGTCCGGCGATGCAACTCCAAGTACAGCGCACGAGATTGGGGCAAACACGTTTGGGGGGGTCTGGGTTGCTGCATCAGCACATGCCTGATGGCATTTCTGCGACTTTGTTTAAATCTCTGTGCTCGCCTTTCCCTCTTGCAGTGCAGCAAACACTTCTGCGAACATCTTCCTCCAAGCTTCCCATCAACTCTGCGGCGAAGAGGCTCTTGCCGCCTGTTTGTTGCCACAGCTTGCCCAAGCAAGCTGGGCATGCCAAATCTTAATCTTTCTCGGATGCAAGGGCTGCACACAGGCCTGTTTGCCTCACGGCACTGCAAGTCCTGCGCACTTTGCCAAGGCTGGCCTGAAATCTTTCTCGGTGGGGCTCTTCGACCTATACGGCACGTTGGCATCAACCGAAAACAAGTGTGGCCAGTTCAGTCCTACAGGAGCAGTCACAACGTGCCAGAAGGCCGAAGTAGGTGAGAGGAATGCTGTCAGGGTCAGCTACGGCACTGGGAACAAGCAAGAACGGTGTGCTCCGCAGACATTGCCAGCGGTGCTTTGGGAACGCCCAGCGGGTTCCCCTCTAAGAGTCAGCGGAACCTGCATGTTTCCACCCGCGATCCTGCGCAGCACCCTCCCCTCAAAGCTTAAAGCTTTGATCGTCCCAGCGCCTCTTAGCTGGCAAGCGAAGGCAAACACATCAAACACCTTTCTCTAAAATGGTGCCATCTTTGCCAGCGCGTTCAGGAAGTTTCAGCTTCAGGCGCTTGAGATGCCAACCTGAAGCCGAAATCTGGTGATTCCATACATCCCTTTATGGGGGTGCCTCTTGTGAGGATTATACCACTTTGGGGTCTATATTGAAGCCGCCTGCTTTTGGAAAGCCCCATCGGAGCAATCGATTGTTGGACCAAAGTGGACTTGACCATAGCCTTGTCAGTCACCGAGGCAGCCTGAGGCAGCATATTGATGCCGCCAGACCCCTTGCTGGATCGGGCGTGTCACAAGCTGGAGCGGGGGTCAGCCAGCTCACCAGCACAGCATCATGCAAATTGCAATGCCTACCTGTCCTATCCATCTAGACCACGCAGGTTGGATCGTTCCTCGACATATAAAAAACTCCGCTTGAAGCGAAAACGTCATTGTACCTCTCCCGATTAGTTTCAGCAAGCTGCGATCTTAAGTGCAATTGAAAATTAAGACATGTCCAAGCCAGGTTAGGCGCAACGCCACGGCAAATACAGCCATACCGCTGTCTGGGTCAGATCCGTCCATTGACTGGACACGCAAGAAGAAAACCTTTGGAAAATCTGAGCATCTACCTCGAAGAGTTTCAGATCTTCTGGCGTGTGCCTATAAGTCACTTGAAAGTCTGTGCCCGTCCTACAAGCTACTCCTTTCTGAACTTGGCCACCAATCCATTGTGACACCTTGTGGAAGGGTTGCCTCACAGAAATGCTGTTTGCAAACACGTGACTTCGGACCAGCAAGTTCACTGGAAGGCGCGAAGCTTTCGGGCCTGAAGTTCTAACAGCCCATCGGAACCGACAGCAGCCTTCGACCAAAATCTGAACATCGGAGTGAAGCCGATTGACAGCCAGAGGTTCCACTGGAATGCTGATGGAAACTTTGCAGCAACACTTGCAGGCCAAGGCCTTGGAAGGCCACCTTGGACCTAAGGTCCTCAAAGCTGGCACATGCTTCCTACAAGGAGATTTCTCGTCGACGTTCAACAAACGAAAAAGAAATCCAGTGGGATCAAAAAGCCGGATTTTAGGCGACTACCATCTAGATCCTGGTCAATCCTTTCGCCTTGCAGCTTGCGAAGGATTCGTCGACCATATCGACGTACAGCCGTCTAGCTCCCACTGCCATGCTTGGGAGTATTGCGTTACATACAGACCTCCGAAGACTGAGAGAAGAAATGCGCTGAAAAGTAGACCTGAAACAATGCAAAGCCTTGCAACCTGATTGAATAGAAGCCCGACTGACACAAAAACACCTTCTCATCCTCCCCAATGGGCCGCTCCTTTATGATAATCTGACTGCACAACAGACATGACGGTGATGCTTCTTCCCAGCTCAAAGTCTTCGCTCATTAGGTGCCGAAATGAGCGAATTCTCCTTTGCAAACTTTTGTCGACAGAACAACAGATGGCATCAGGGGTATTTTCAGGAAGAAGGGCCGAAAATTGCGTTGCCCGTAAGGAGAAGGATCTGCCAAAGTGAGGTGCGTTCGGCATGACCAGGACAACTTCAGGCGACACCTCTGATTTAGAGGGTTCAGGGTTTAGGGACCAAATCCAAAACATTGACATCTCTGAATCTCTCAGCGCTCGCCCTTCTCATCCAGCTCAGGAGACGCGCCGGGTTAGGGTTACAGCTGGTGGGAGTGAGGATTTGGGGGTTTCCCAAAATTAGGGTTTAGGGTCCCCATGATAAGGACTATAGTATTTTGGGGTCTATATTGGGGTCCCTTTATTTTGGGAAACTACCATTTAGGATTCGAAGCTTAGGGTTGAGACCCTAGCAGCCGGCCGCCATGCTGATGAATCATGACAGATCTTTGCAGGCGAGGTTGCGTCACCGAGATGCTAGACTTTTGCTAGCTTTACACAAGCCGTGGTCTACGATGACCGGCTGTGCGATAGGCTGCATACTTGAGGTATACTTGAGGGCCACAGCTAGGCTGGGTCATAAGGCAACAGTGCTGCGGACATCTGGAGGCAAAGGAAGGCTTTCGAACCGCCGGCGATGTTTCTTCAGCCCATATTTCGAAACCGCGTGAAACCTTCAGGGAGGCCTCAAGGATGTCTTATGAAGTCCGTAGCTATGGGTCCGGCTATTAGGGGACCCCCTTTCAGGAGCGCAAACAATAAGTCGAAACACAACCTTCGCAGCCGAGGGCTTGTGCAGCACTCTTGGATAGCCGGCTCAGCCAGGCGATGTCTGCTCAGAGACGATGTGGGGAAAAACCTGAGTTACAAGCAGGTGACATCCTATAGTCCCTTATAGCTAGTCTTAAAGATAACACGGATGTTTCGTAATAAGAGTTGGCAAACGGCTGAGACCCCACATCGGGCTTGGAGCCATCAGCTTGATACAGGGAGCTGAACAGCCTGCGAATCCCCGGTAGCCTTGGTTTAGGGTTTAGGGTCTAGGGTTTAGGGCTTAGTGTTTAAGATCCTCTGTAGCCTTAGTGGCAAAGGAGCGGGAATCTATCCAGAGATGCTGACCAAGATTTGACTGTCGCACATCGCAACTGGGAATCCACTCAGCCTCAAACGTGGAATGCCAGTCCATGGATCCTTCCTGGAGGCCGAGCCTAAACTCAACTTTGGCTGCACTTGCGTGGAGATTCTGCCTGTCTCCACCCCTCGAACAATGCCTACCTTTTCGCTTTCTGAATCCCGCTTAAAGTCTGCATCCTGCAAGCGGGCCCAAAGGCATGGTCAAGACCGAAACACAAACCCAGTCGCAGCTGTCGCAGCTGTCCAAGTCTGCAGTGGAAGTAATCAGTCGCAGGAAGCAGACTCCTGGCTAGCAATGCTTCGGCGCCTGCAGAATCGAGCGTTCTTGTCTGTCGCTGCCTGTAGCACGGGTGACAAGCAAAGGCGTCCAAGAATGCCATGTGCCACTTCTGCTGACCGAAAGACCGTTGAGGTTAACAGCAAGCCTGCCTTGCCGAACATTGGGATAGATGCTATCAAGATCTTGCGACTGAATCGTCCCATCAGCCCGAATCGTGGCACGCTGCTTCACGAGAGCTACCGGCAAGCCTTTCTGCCCTCAAGCTGCAACTCTTCCCCTTTCGGGCAGAAGCAGAGGGCTCCAGAATCTGCAGCTCCAAGTGCCTCTGCCTTTTTGTGCTCGCTGGCAGAAGACTGCTGTCTACCTGGAGATCCACCCTCTGGCTAGCAGACTGCAAGTGGCCTCATGTTCCAAGCTGCAAAAACCATACACTCCACTGCCTAGCACTTCGGCTGGAGCTAACGAGCTGAAACTTTGGGGCGTGAACCAGGTGAGCCCCCTTGATATGCAAACCCAACGAAGAACGGATTCCTGTACTCATAAACCTCAAACAACCCGGATGTCGTTTTTCGATTTTAGTTCCATTCGATTTGCAATTAACAACGGATCACTGTTAGAAGTTAGGTCTTGAACGTTTCGGACAGCTAGACACCGGCACAAGGCTTGATGCTGGGCAAAATGTGGCAACCGCCTTTACCGTAGCACCTTGAACACACTCTGTTTACAGTATATGTGAGGGGCACACTGCTCAGACATCCAACAACGCAGCACGGCCTTTAATTTGCAAACGAGAGCACGCTAGGATCATACTTTGTGGCCTGAGATCCGGAAAAAAAATTGGAGACCTGCTTGCCAGGATCGGATGGAAACTTGTGCATACAAATGCTTCGAAACAACAAGTTGCAACGATTGACAACCAGCCTGACCGGGACGTTTTGAAGTATTGGGGGTCCCCATAGTAAGGACTATAGTATATTGGGGTCTATCTTCAGGTCCCCTTATTTTGGGAAAGTACCTTTTGAGGCTGGAGCATGTTTGAGACTGTCCGGTCCCAAGCACGATGTGTCCGCTGGCAGGGCCACGCTGGCACTTCTGAGGGTCAATGGCTCTGTCTCAAGCACCCTGTAGATAGCGTCGGTATTCTACCTGGCCACATTCAAGCTGTCGCACAAGTTGTGAAGGTGAAGCGCAAATGGTACACATCGAGCAGCCCCGAATAGACCGCTGCCTGTGGAGTACACTCAGGTGCGGCCGGAGGCCTGTTCGCAAGCTGCAAAGCGTTAAGACTGTGATGGCCTGAAGAAATGAATGGCTTGGCTCTGTACAAACATGAATCAGGCCACGGCAATTCAGGGCACAGAGGGGTCTCACGGGCTTTCTGATGCTTGTCTCTCGTGCACTTGTTTCAAAATGGATCGAAGCATGGTGTGCCGCTTTATGCTCTAGACTTAACTTCTGCGGATGTCACGCCCCGAACACCAGGAATAGCCGAAACCATCGGAAGTGGCGGAAAGACTTGCGCGGGCCCAACCCACACCTTGCGCCAAGTGCACCTGCTCCTCACTACCCTCAAAAGGCCCAAGCTAGGTACAGGTTCCCTTTTTGGGCTAGTATTCCCCTTTAAAGGCCACATTCAACCCCCTTTCTGCTGGAGGGTGTGCAGAAGCCAGTCAGGCCCGGGCAAGCTTTGGATTGAACACAGGTCATTGCAAAAGCCTCGACCGTCAACCAGACCCAAACGGTTGCAGCTACCCTGTGCTTGATGCTACTAATTGGTGCTTTTGGGAAAGTGAGGGAGTGGATCCCAACCCTTAAGAAGGCTATAGAAGCCCACAGATGGTGGCAAGAACCGACTTCCAAGGTTCGAAATGGAAGCTGCTTCAGAACTCTCAGCCCGCTAACATACATGCTGGGCTGCAGTCTTTGACAGTTCACGACGGAAAAGTCGTGGCAGCACCTTTGTTGAATTTCACGTCACCCAGTGAGAGGTGCAGCTGAGAAGCCATCAAACGTCTGCAAAAGCGGCTTGAGCTGAGTCACGCAAGAGCAAAAGGCTTCACAACTTAGTTCAAGCTCCAATACCCCTGCGCCATCACCATTGAATTCTTGGTTGCATTCTGGAATGCGGCAAAGAATTGGGAGCTCATAGAGAGGTGTTGATCATGCTTCAGGACACATGCGCCAATGTCCAATGCCGTATCAAGTGACAACAAAATCGCGCCAAGTTGATACAACTCTGGGAGACATGGAGAAATCCAACCACTGCTCCTGGCATGTGGTCAAAGGCAGGAGTCAAGCAGAACCAGCATCTGACCGGAAGCCTCTGAATTGTAATGAAAACTGTCCATCAAGGCTTTGGCTTTGGTGTCACCAAGCCAAGCAACTTCTGCGCTTTATATGTCTGCCCCCTGTTGCCGACAAGAGTTCATACCAGCACTTTCAGGAGTCTGCCGCCCCTAGCTGCATCGTAGGCCGGAGCCACCTGGATGGCGCCATCTTCAGCGGAGTACGACTTGACTGAACTCTACACCAGCAAGAACATGACGCCGCATGGCCTGGCTACTGGCACCCGCTCTGATAAATCGGAATTTCGCGAGAGCAGCTCACCCTGCAACACCTGGCAAGCCTTGTGTGCTCTGACGAGCATCTGTGTGCCTGGCAACAAGAAGGAGCCCTCATGGGCTTCAAGTTCAAAGCCCAGTTCCGGCGTAGAGCCACAAAGGCACGTGCAGGCTCAGAAAGGTATAGACCTTGAAAAACCACCATGAAATTCGCAAAAGTGGCGCCTAGGATAGCCACTACTGCAGGACCTAGGTTGCGGCGCTCAAACACGAACGGCCAGTCACTTCGGAAGCCGAAATGTTGCCCAGCCTTGACTCCCCCCATGAGCTCGTTTGGGAATTTTTGTTTTTGGGCTGGCTCGCGGTGTAGGGTCTATGATCTCTGCTGGGTTGTGTCTTGGCTTAAGCCTGAACACCGTCTCCTCGGTGGAAAAAAAGGAAGAGCCCAGCCTGGCCCGTTGGAAATCTGCATCCTCGCGGTGTCTGGGTGGGCAATAACAGATGGCGGCCAAATGGCGTCACATCAGGTGGCAGGTTAGAGCAAAGCTATGCGAGATTTTGGGAGTTGACACCAACACTATGCGCACAACCAGCCCCTCTCCGCTTACCAAGGTTCTGCAACGCGGAAGCTGCACAATGCCTGCAAGCTAGCACATTGCCGAGATCGGAAAAACTGCCGGAAAAACTGCGCAAACGGCTGAGCAGAAGTGCGGCGGCTTGGTGCCGAAACATCTCTTCCTGCACCGCCTGGGCATGGCAAGCCGAGGCATGCCGAAGCGGTGTCAGGGCTTCGCAGCACCCCGAATGCCATGGTATGGGGCTACCGTGGCCGGAGGCAGCCGCAGTCTTTGCGGCAGGCTTCGCTTCCCATGCCTCACAGGCCGGCGATGCACACGAAGCTGCGCCATGTTCTGTGGAGGCGATTTCGGCTGCTCAACTCCAAGCAAGCCACTCGCAACCTGAATTAGTTGTGTTTCAATTCAGCAGCCCGGCTCAGTTGCAGGACAGGGTGGTAGTCGATGGACGGCAGGAACTGCAAACGAGGAGGGGACGGCACACCAACACATGAGCAGTCCGCATGAATCACGGCGTGTGGGGGCGGGCACACGCACTCAAGGCTTCGGAATTTCTTCCAAAACAATGAAAAGTGTTGAGACCGAGGTCCAATCATGGAAAGAAAGACCAGATCCCAGCAACCGCCTGAACCTGGCTACGGTGGAACCTGCATCGCTCAGGCGATGGGAAAGTCTGTTGCGCACCAGCTAGCTGGGCCATGAAATGACAGACTCTACGTGAAACGCCAGACTCTACGTGACTCCACGTGCATCAAACCGAATCCTGATGCGAAGCTACACTTCTAATCTTGCAACCCTGCCAATGTCGTCCAGGAGTTGCCGCTACCAGGTTAAAGCCAACAAGAAGGGAGCTGCTTTGTGCGATGGACGTCTTTGCAGCATTCTTTATCTGAATCCCAACCTCCAAAAACATGTTTCGCCCTAGATCACTAAAATGGCTTCAATGCAGGCCACACTTCCACCGAGCAGTTGCTGTCTTGCCAACCAAACTCTCCATCTCTGAACCTTGCCCCCTTGTGTGAATCTCACTGCAGGTGTTGCGTTGGGCACTTCAACGTATTCACGGCTTGGTGGTGGCATGGCCCTGCACAACAGCAGCCTCGAAACAAGGCGACCTTTTTCCCGTCCTTTTCCAGACAAAAAGGCTGGAAATGGGAAGGGCTGCCTTTGATGAGGCACCCCAAAACAGCAACCCTGACCTTCGCAGAAGTGTAAGTGTGAGATATGGGCGTACTACCTAGGAGCTCCATTGTGGAACTGAGGCAGTAAACTTCAAAGGTTTCTTTTAAGAGCCAGGAGTGCCGGGCAGGTTCAGTGGGATGCTCAAAGTAGGCATACCTTCGGGACCCTAGTTCTGCAGGGACTGCACAGGGATTATAGGGAATCTTTTCTTGTCATTTTAAGAAACTTTCAACTTTCCCGACTGCTTGCTGTGTTGAGGTCTGCAGGCATTACATCCTGAAGATATATCTGCCCTGCGCAGCAGCATGCTGAAGCTGGCCGGCGGGACATGTACCCCAAGTATGGTCACATCCAGTGATGCCCATGGTCAGGAGTTCCGACTCCACACATGGCTCGCCTGGAGCTAGGAGAATGTTACCGACCACACTCCTCAGCATCAGGCTGGCTGAAACCCAGCAGGGCGTCGCAGAAAAGCCGAACTCTCCAGAATTCCTACTACTACAAACGGCACGACTTCTATCTGGCTGTCTGCAAGAGCAAGGAGTACTGGATTTCCCGACTACAGCACTTCGCCCAGCTGACCTGTCACTCATGCCTACAGCATGTGTATCTACAAGAAAAAGTATCACTCCGTGTCAGCTAGCAAAGCTGCAGCCTTGCCTACATTGAGGCCCAAGACGTGCTGACCACATGCATTATGGGCTACAATACATAGTCCCTGCTCCAGCCCTCCATACACCCCGGAAGATTTCCTTGGGCTTGCCCTAAGACTAGCCTCATCATACAACTCAATAAGACCTGTAGGTCTCACCATGAGCTCAGTGTGAGGAGCAGTGCTCCTGCCTCTCACAACGCCAGAAGCTCTTTGATCTTCCCGATCTTGTAATACAGACGAGCAGCTCGAACTGCAGAACTGACAGGTTCTCTGCTTGTCCTACTCTAGCATGGCAAAGGACAACAAGCAGCCAGGCTTTGCACTATGCCTGCTGGGACTAGAGCATGTTTGCTCAAGGTTCACAGGTTTAGGCTCGGACTACTGAAGGCACAGACTACTGAAGCACAATGAGGCATCCCGGAATGCCTGTTCCTCATGTCAAACCCTGAGGCTGTGCATGAAGGGGGCACATGCCAGGATGAGCAGCACACGCAACAAACCCTAGCACTAAACAAAAAAGCTCTGGGTCCAGCAAGGGGCTGCGAGTGCTGCGACTTGTACGCTGGAGCGCCAAGCAGGCTGAGCACACGCTTCTGCTCAGTCTCCATTTGCAATCACTGCGAAATGCGTTGATGACACACTGCACTGGGCAGTTTGCATGCCAAGCACGGGAGGATCTAACATGGAAGCTTCGCCGTCGCGCTCTGAATCTTCGTGCCGGCGCAGGTTCATCCCTCCAGTAGTCCCTACCTAAGATTTCAAGTTGTTGAGAGGCATTTTGCTCTGAACCCTTGGAGCCTTTGTAGTCCAGGGCCTGAACCCCAAGCCAATGGCAAGCTCCAGTTTAGGTTTTATGGCTTAGGGCTTAGGGTCCGAAGCTCAGGAAAAGCCAGCTCCTTGTTCAGTATGTCTAAAGGCCCTGTATGGGTCATGAATCTGCACCGCAGCGTGGGCCATGGATGACAGGGCGAATCCACTTAGCTCAAAGAAGCACTTTCATAGAAGCACTACATTCAAACAAATTTCGCAGCAGCGCCACAACGATCTGAAAAATTCTGCTGCCATCTATCCGGGCAAGCCCGCACTTAACTCGAGGCTTGCTTCCACTCAGTGCGAATCAGCCGTGGCCGCTGCACCCTGCATGACCGAGGCTTGCATCACCTCAGATCTCTTGCACATCAGGCTAAGGGTGTAGGGTTTGAAGCATGCTGCGCACTTTGGTCCTGCACAGCCATCTTGGGGTCACTCGAAAACCGGCAACTTGACAGAGTATGAGCGAATAGTCTGCGTGCTCTGCCACCGGGCCAAAAGGATGGCACATCTCTTTGCGCGTCGGCAACACCCCCGCAGCAAGGGTGATCAAGAACACGTCGCCACAAGAACACCATGACTACACTTATGATGCTGAGGGAAGTCTCTTGGCAGCAGAGCTCCAAAACTCGCAAACTGCCAAGACTTACGCTCGCGCCAGAAATCTTCTTCCCAAATGCCAGCACAAATTGGGGAATATCGATCTTGGGCTTCCCCAATCGGTATGCCGCATTTCAGCAAGTTGGCGTCATGAGTGGCACCTCCTCTGTCTGTAATGACTTTAAAGGGTATGGGTGCTGGGTCGCCACTATCGGTAAACAGGATTTGCTGAAAGCTGTCCAAACCATGGCCGTACCCAGACTGGTTCATGAGGCGGAGATTCTCGTACTTCGCTCACTTGAGCAGACTTAAGTAACTTTTTGGCAGCTTGCAGTTTGAAGTTCTGGCCTGCACTTCAGGTCAGCAACAAGAACACTTCGTCCGCTAGCAGCTCATGCGCAGTGGCGGAAAGCAAGGTACATGGATTGAGGGCCACGGAAGTGGCAACGGGCCATGGCATGCCTGCATCGGAAAAGGCTACCCTCCCCCAAACCACCATGCAACCCCACGTAGCCCCTCTTTGCAGGAAAGGAGTGGAAGTCAGCCCTAAACCCTAAACCCAGCCCCCCTTTCTGGGTACCGCCCTTTGTAGCCAGAAGGTATTCTATGCAAGGGCCTTTTTGGAGCCCCGTTCTCACTGGGCCTGGGTCTTCCAAACGAGGCCTACATGCTAAGCCTGCGCTGGAGCACTGAGACCGAATGTAAATGGTAGGTTCTCAAATTCTGCTCCTTTTTGCGAGCCCCGCTGTAGTATGGCCCCTAATATTCGAGGTATCCAAAGAAGAGGCCAGAACTGGGACAGTCCTCAAATCAGAAACGAAATCGCCACGCATGAACTTAACCCTCTTAAGGCACACAGATGCCATGCTCTCTATGTTTGACAATGATGACATTTGCTGACTTGAACGCTTTGCCAACTTCGCATCTGCCAGCTGCAGCAGTCTACATGACGGCTGCAAGAAGTTGCTCGAACGCACGCAGGAGCCCTGAACTGGAAACAATTGCCAGAACTTCAGTAACGGAAGACCAGCAAAACCTGCAAAGTGGAAGCCGACTTTCTTGAGCTTCGGATTGGCGTCTGAACTGAGGATTGTGCATGCAGCTCCTTCATAATCCAATATACCTAAAACCTACATGCACTCTGCCTAAACCTATAAGAATTCTACATGATCCTACATGGGGCTACTTGTTACATATTGCAACCACGGGTTCCTACGTTAGGAGAAAACTGTACCGTTCCTAGTAGCCAGCAGAGCAGCTCACCATCTGTTTGGCAAAGGTTGCAGTTTGAGATGTCTGTGCTCACACCATCCAGTCCATGCTGCGATAGATTAAATTCATTCCTAGGCGGAGGTGTTGGAACTGCAACGTTGAGACGGCAACGGGCGCCGGGGCAAGGCAGGTCAAAGCCCAGGGGGCAGGGCTGCAATGCTGCGCAGTCGCAAGGAGAATGATCTTTCTCTGGTTTGGAGGCTGTAAATCCCCATTGAAGATACTACTCAAGTGTTGTGGCTTCTACAGGGAAAGCACATCGAGCCATCTCAGCTGCGACTAAGAGCCAGATCACAAAAAAGTCGAGCAAGGGTGGCGCTGAGAAGCTCAAGGCACAACTGAATGTAAGCTGGGTGATAACCCCGGAACCTCCGATTAGGAAGGCACAACTGAAAGAGTATTGCAAGCAGATTCAGGAAATGGCTGACCTTCGATGACTCCAAGTGAGAAACTCAAGCCTCAGGCTCCAGGGTAGACCATCGACCTGCCAGTCTCTTCGCTCCGCAAGATTGCTGCAGCAATTCATGATACCTTGTCAAACGGACTTGCCCTCCCAAGCGGCCTCCAGGTGATTTTGGTGAGATGTGCTGCAGTATCATGCAGTATCTGAGCCGTTGAGGGGAGACAAAGTGGGCAGCTGATGTGGAAACCTGCGTGCCCTGTCTAGGAACCGTGAGTCAGATGACCGGGAGAAGCTGTCGGAGCAAGTGCAAGGATGGCGCCCGGTGAATTGCGACAGCCTGATACCAAAGCTCAAAGGCGAAAGGCAGGTGCAAAATCGGGTGTCAGCTTGCAGCAGGATTGCATCACGGTCCCTGCCCTATGCCCCATGCCAGCCTGATGTTGAGCCCAGAACTGCACCCGATCGATCGTCAATCTTCGTTGCAAAGTAACCAGTCTAGAAGCGGGAGCCCTTGCTTTCGTGTTGGCCCTGGGCTCTGCACTCATGGAACGAAGTTTCGTCTTGTGCTTTACGCGGTTTTGCGCGCTAGATCGCCTGAACCTGCCGAGGCACCGCCCTGTTGCCTAGCGAATCGAAACGGAACGTCGGCGAATTTGGTGCCCGAGCTGACGTCAGAAGCCATGAAATCCGACTGTTTGAAGGGGATTTCAAGCGCAGAGGAAGCGTAAATAAGTCGCGGCCTCCGCGTCGCCGTACCCTCAAGACTGCAGCTCTATGCCATATGCCATGGCTAGGACATATGAGTACTGGTCACTGAAGTCTGCGCAAAGCAAATGGGTTACCCAAGGTGACGGTCGCCTGCAGACAGCATAGGCAATGTAGGTCTGTCATTAATCGACCCCTTCCACTTGATAGGGATTAGAATCGGTATCCTAATATGAAGGCCCTTGAAAGAAGGGGGTGTATTAATCAGGGGTCTACATCAGGTGGACTGCCCGTCGCCAACAAAGAACCTTCTGTCCCATCGGAGTGCTCCATAAATCACGTGTCAAAAGCAATGCTAGAGACCTAAAGGGGCCCTATGAATATCTGGGAGTTATAGCTCATAATTACAGTGGGCTTATGCGTTTAACGTTATGTGATTGCCCTTAAAGTTGATTTAGTGCGAGGTCGCCTCGACCGATACACTCGCGTGGCCAGGTCACTCTTCATGGCGTCATGGGAAGGGTTGTCGAAAGTATGGTCCCTCTTCGGGTTTAGGGTTTAGGGTTTGGACCATAATGCTGACAACCTACTATGGCAAGGTACTAGAGCTTCTGGGCAGAGACTGGCACCTTGACGTCTCTGGAAGCTCCGCCAGAGGCAAGAGAAAGAGGGCCCACTTCTGAAATCACGCACGCCCTATGCTCAGGAAAAGGCCAGCAGGACATTAAGCAGAAATGCTGAGTTGAGGGGAGACCCCTTCACAGGACCTCACAATGGCTGCTCTGCGGTATGCCGTCTCGTGGGGAAGAGGGTGATGAGTGGCAATGAGAGCCAGAGTGCATCTCCATACTCTTCAACGGATGCCACATCATGGTATGACACTATTACTATTGTCACTTCCATGAAAGCTACTACCCATAACATTTCCAGTGGCAGCTCCACACCGGCTGGCCCGCTGGCAACGGGCCCAGGCTGAAAATGGCCAACAGATTTCACAGTCATTCTTCGCGAAGCTTTGCCAATCTTCTGTGCGGAGGCGATGGCTTGCGGGCACAGATGTCACTTGGGGATTGGTGGGCTTGGGGCTAGATGTCTTCCCAAGTGTGTAGTACAGGGGTTCAGTGGGTTTAGGGTTGAGGCATGTGCAGGGCTTCTTGGGGCAGCAAAAGCATTTTGTTGCTATCTGCCCTGTGCCGGTGCGGGGCTTTGAGGCGGACAACTCTGTCCTGGCAAACATACAGACAACATGTACGAGAACACATAGCCTACAGCTCCGATAGCTGCCAATCCTTCAAAAGCAAGCGTGCAGAGTGGCCAGACCTAATTTCCGTAGGACGAAGCTGTCTGTCCTGAAGATCTACCGCCTGTGTCACAACGTGGTGTCCGCCAGGACTGCTTGTGTCCAACCCTGGGAGCCACTAAGGGAAAACAGAGAACATGACTTGCAGCCACCGGGAAGCCTCTGCAACCGACTGGAACTACGCCGTTCTGCTACATGTTGAGATGATCTGACCTGTGTCATGTCGACAGAAAGATACCACGGTGAACACTAGCTGAAGTGCTGCCGCGTCTCTGGAAGAGTCTCCTGGGTCTTCGCAGGTAAAGTGGCTTACAGTTTAATTGAAAGTTCGTGGAAGCTCTAAGTCCACACGAACAATCTCTTGATGCAGTGAGTGCCATGCTTGACCTGACAGCCCAGGTGAGACTGTGCAATCCAGTTACGCCCGTCATGCAGCTTGGCGGTTTAGGGTTTGCAGTTTGCAGTGCAGGGTCTTTCTGACACCTGTCAAGGTGCATCAGCCGCCGGCAATGCTTCCTACAAACAGCACGACCAGCAGATTCACATGCTGGGCACTGTTGGTGGCCAGCACTGCATCTGATCCTTGCGGTTTGAGGCTTTGCTTCTCAGTCCAGAAACAAATGCCAGTACCTATCTTGCAGGTCCGGTAAGGTAAGGAGGAAACAATTGCATACCCTTCTCTGGAGCTGAAGCACTCAGCTGCCATTAAGAAGTATTACACAAACCCCCGCCAGGCATGTCAACTCTCGTCCCAAGCAGACCCTAACTCTAACTTAAGGCTGAGGTCCAAAGAAGGAAGACTTTAGGGACCCTAGGAATATGCTGGGATTCTAAAGAGACTATGGGGCTCCCCATTTGGGATTGATTCTTTAAGGTTTCTTAATGAACCACCATATGGGGTCCGTGAATTATCAAGCGTCCCTGTCCACAACGCTATGAAGGCTGTGAATGAGTCGTGCTTCCGCAAAACACCCCTGGCTGTCGGGGAAAAGCGGACAGGCACCGGGGAAACTTCCGAACCTGCTTGCAGGCTGTGGAACACAGTACCGCGCACAGCCAAATTTCCAGCAAGATCATGGGCCCTTGGTATGGATTGAGGCACGAGCCTGCTTGAATGACGGCATTGAAGAAGTAACAACCCAAGAGGCGACCCGGTGTTCCAAACAGAGTCGCCTTACAGGGACTGTCATTGGTCCAGGTGTGCCTGTAGGGACAACCACTTTTCCTATCTCATGCATGTACTGCATGTCCTCGTAGTAGTTTCCCTAAATAGGGGCCCCAACATACTCCATGGACCCCAAATGAGGTGTCCATGTCAAGAACGATCTTGAAGCTCGATTTGTCTTGAGCCACAACCCCTAAACCCGGGCTTGCTCGATCCCTAGCGCAGTCCAAATTCCACCACAGGTCTGAAAACTACAGGGAAGGCAGCTACCTAGAGTAACCTGAGAGCCTCTTAACTGGGTAGAAATACCATGATAGTGGGTACAAAACCCCTCTTTGCAGGTGCATAGGTTGCTCTAGATAGTTCAGGGCCAATGTTGGCTCTGGTCTTTTCCCCCGCTCCCCGTCATCTTGCATGGCCCCGGACAGCCCGTGCTCAGCAGGGGATGGGGCGATGGATTACAAGAGTTTAGGGCTTAGTCTGGAGGGACCACTGTAGGGATTCACATCCAACCTAGGCGAGCCCACACTGGAGCCTAACACCTTCATGTCAAGCTAGCTCTAGCTGGGAGTTTAGATTTGAGTTTGTGGATTTAGGGCTTAGGGCTTAGGGTTTAGGGTTGAGGGTGCAAGGGTTTAGGGTGTAGGCAAGCCTTCGGCCTCAAAGCCCCCTCCACATTAAGCATTCTATGAGGACAATTTTAGGAGCCGCCACCCCTAGATATGGGAAACCCTAGACCCACAACCCTGTGTAACCCCCATACCCTTCAAACGTACCAGTAGAAGTTGTGGTGTTTCGAGCTTGTACGGCTCTTCTCTGTCTCCTTAAACCAACTTGGCTTTGCTGTTTATGACCAATTTCGATGGGAGCTGGGGATGCTGCCAGCTGTAGGCCCCGCAGGCTTCAAGCAGGGTTTAGGGTTTTAGGGAAAGATCAGGCCCGCACAAGAGCTATCAGACTGAATCAGTTTTGTTGGCCGCAAGAAACTAGCCTGCCTGTCCAGAATCCAACAATTCTGCCTGCCTTCATCATGGAGAAACCAAAGTGCATGAAGCCCTGGTGAGGTAACCCTTCTATGACCCCTTGATGTTGATTTCCATGCGATTCTCAAAGAGATGCTTCTCGGAAAAAAAACAGGCCTAAACACTCTTGGTTTGCATCAACTGAGCTTCTGCTCATCACCCTTGGATGCGAGATGCACCTACGTACGAGCACTTCCTTCTCAAAACTACATGGCTTGTTGGAGAACAACTCACTCACAGCCCAACGCAATAGGATTGAGAAATGAACCAAACCAGAGGTAAGGTGCGGGTACTTGCCCGGCCAGACGCAGATCGACTTGACTATCCATGACTTGCCCAGCCATGCCTCAAGAACGCTCCAAGCTATGACAACTATGAAGAGGACGGGTCACCAACAAAGAACGATTCACAACTTGACCACCTGGCTTCTGACAGGAGTATAACTTCTGATTAAGCTCCCTTTCCAGGCCACCTAAAGAAACAGCAAAGTCTGCTGACCCCAGTCTGACAGGCATTTGTGCCTCTCTTGCCTTGTCTTCTGTCACCTCAAGCACACCTGGGAAGCAGATCAGCGCATGTTGCCTTCGCAGCAACTGTACTGGAACCAAGCACACTACGGCGTGCGCAGGTCGGCAAAGCATACAACATCCAAATGGGGGCTTCTCAAAATTCAGCGCTTAAAGGCTCTAGGGGTCTGTAGTGAATGTGGCGGGATCATGAAGAACTCCCTTACGAACCATTGCACCAACGCTTTTGCGAGACTCCCAGATACGTGCAGTCCCTGGAGATAAGGACCAAGGTTCGGTGGGTGGACAAAGGAAAAATGGGTTTGGGGTTTGAGGTTTAGGGTCTGTGTTGAGGGTTGAAAGTCAAACTCCAATGGGGGCCTGATGGGTCTAACAGACAGAATCATGGCCTGAAGCTCCAACGTCAAACGAAGCAAGGCAGGTTTCCCTATCCTTTGGGTTTGCAAGGTTGTAAATCAGAGAGATTATGCCGATTAGTCCATCAGGCCTCTGTGTTGCAGTTGTTGAACCTGGCCTCAGTTCAACGCAAGGACTCCTTGCCGACTGCATGTATCTCAGCACGATCTATGAATCTAACAAGGATTCCGAAACATTGACTCAGATCACACGCATCAGAGAACAGAGACCGCTACAAATGCTGGCTGTGCATGCTGGCATGCTGCAGCATAGACAGGCCTGCATCGGAGAAGGCAAATCAATCTTCTGCGAAAGCATCGCCGGCCATGTTTTGCAGAAACGTGCTCATGACGGGAAGGTAGTGCCAGCGGACTGCGACAGCGCGGCAGTAAGCCTTCGACAGGCCAAGTCGCCAAAGAAACAAGGCAGTTCCACAGGCTTTTTGAAAGCACTCGCATGCCCATCAAACAATTGGGGAAAATCTTGTTTCCTTTGTTCCCCAAACGCTCGGGCAAGACAACTGGAGACAAAGACTCTTCACAAATTGTTTGATACTTGATGCACATGCCAACGGCGTCCGGAAGATTCCATCAGTGCTGTGCTGGGGCAGGACTGCATGGCTCAAAGCTTTTGCCTAGCATCTGAATGTGCCTGGGAGTTGCACACGAGAGGGACCCAGCAATATGTACGCGCTGCAAGAGGATGATGGCGGGTCCCTATTGGTAATGATATGGAAGCTGCTTTGACAACTCCCCACTTGTGTCCAGTGCCAACAGGCACAGAGCCCTGAATGGCGTCCTGAGCACTCTATGGGGAACCAACACCTGATGTCAGGACTTCCGTTTCTTCTGATGGATTATCTCTTACAGCGCAATAAAACCTGAACGTGCGGTTGCCACACTTTAGAATGGCATTTCCCCAACGCACGTCACGCGTGTCATTTGCTGAGAGGACTGCGCAAGCTGTTTTCATCGGTGCCTGTGTGGTCATAACTCTGGCCTCCATGTTGTGCTGTCGCAGCAGATTGCTACGATGGGCCCAATTTCTGCAACCAAGCATTGCGCAGAGCCCAGGAGACGAGACGAGACGGGAGCAAGAGAGGAAGCTGTATGACCAGGCCATTGCCACAATCATGAACAGGAATGGGCTGCTTGGAGAACTCTTCGCC
The DNA here is from genome assembly GCA_905231905.1 of Symbiodinium pilosum. NCBI lineage: Eukaryota > Dinophyceae > Suessiales > Symbiodiniaceae > Symbiodinium > Symbiodinium pilosum. The sequence goes on along the minus strand of CAJNIZ010044662.1, from coordinate 16,728 downwards.
TTGAAGCGTAAACTCTTCAGCATCAGCAGCGCTCTTCAGCCTTGCTGCACTCACTCAGCGCTGACCTCCTTCTCGCTGACCCTCTCCCGGCACTAGACACCCGTGCACCCCAAGAAGATAAGGGAAATGAAAGGGGAGGCCTAGCAAGGGAGGTGTAGCTTAGGGAAACGATGGATACTGGTTGGAGATTGTTGTAAGATTGGCATGTCCGGTCGCTCACAATGTCTGATTATGCAAGACTCCAGATAAGCCAAGCAAGACTCCTCAAGAGGATGTGAGCGGTGCTTCTGTGGGTAGTTGAGCCAAGCAAGAGGTTCTTGTAAAAAGCTATGACAGGCAGGATACAATTCTGCTTGATATTGGGGACTATGGTATGCCAAATTTAATTGCCAGTCAGACGTGGCTTGACATCTCACCTTACTTGTGGATCTCTTGGCATAAGGGGACCGTAGGGCTATGTAGAGGTTACAATGTTTCCGAAAATGGGGACCCCTAAGGGGCTCCAGGGCCTATGTAGGGATTGACATCAAGAATTCTAGAGGGATCATTTTGAAACGCTCCCATCTTAGAGGCCCTGACAACCGCGGCTCACTGCTCCGAAGGATCCCATGGGAACCGATACACGCACCTGCCCAGGAAGGCGAAGTAGGGTTTAGGGGTTTAAGGTTTAGGGTTAGATCTCTGAATATAAAAAAGAACTCTCCAACCCTCACGGCGCCACCCCGCAAGCAGTGGTAGTGGTCAGGCTTGTCGTACCTGCTGCAAAGTCCTTATGAGTCGGAGACTGCACATTGTCAACAGCTGCGCCACTAGCAATATCATAAAACACACACCGGTCTGCTCTACGTTCGACACGCGCTTGAGGCCGCAACTGCTGGCTTTGGAGAATGTGCAGCAACCGTTTTGGAGCCTAAGATGAGAATTCCAGTGAGGCGGCTGGTGATACTAGGACAGTCTCAGGACTATCAATTCCGCTTGTGCTTCAGGAAGAAGCAGGCACTTGAAGTAATTCCAGAAAAGTAAGCACAGCAAGGTTTGCCACAAGTGGCCTAAGTTGCTGGAGGAGGTAGTCTGCCAGAACGGCACACAAGACTGGACGCATTTGGCCTGGTTCTGTTTGTAGCTACCCTCTTAGGAAGTCGAAGTCCTGAGGTGCACAGCAACCAAAAATACATCCCTTGACCCCCCTGCGACATTACCATGTCTTCGGAAGAAAGGTGGGCGTGGGGATGCTATCACGAGTTTTTGAAAAGCTCAAACAAAAGTCACAGTAGAGCCGTGTGCAAATGGGAGAGGGCGTCATCTCTTCCTTCTTTCGCTGCGCGACTGTGTGGTAGGAATATGTGCGTGCGCGGTCTGATTAGCATGGGTAGAATTGCACACGGCAGGCTCCGCGAAGTTTTGGGCGTGATTCTAGGCTGCAGTGGAAGCTGCGGGGCATGCAAGAGAGGAACCCGCAGGAATCAGGTCATAAAGCTGAGCCTGAGACGTAGCAGTGCAAAAACATGAGGCCGTGACCAGCAGGTGCAAAAAAAGTGCGAGAATCTGGTCCTGCGGTGCTACGCTGTGCAACGCTCGTCCCATCGTCACCTGGTTTCCGGCTCGGTGTTCCTGCCTGCATGCCAGGCTTGGTGCAAAAGAGGGCACAGCAGCCGTCTGGCTGACTCCAGGATGTCTTGAGGGAACTCTACTGCAAACAGAGCGGAAGATCCGTAAAGCACTGCCACCACGCAAAGCTCGCATCACATCAGCTCCGTCCTGCCCGCCCAGGAATCCAAGCGCTTGCCACGAAAGAAAGGCTAGAAACGCGAGAGCCTCCCTCTCCCCGAAGCTTTTTGTGCTTCAGGAAATACTTCGTCCCTTACAGCACACCGCGCGGCGTGCCGCACAATGCCCAGCACATCAAGCCTTTGCGCACAGTCGGCCTACCAGCTTTACCAGGGCGCCGAAGCTTCAAAGGTACGTAGCGCACACTACCTATTCGACTCTTCGACGCCGGAACCGCAGGCGACCTCTAAGTGAAGCTAGAAGCTTGATTTTGTCAGAGCGGTCCAGGTCTTCGAAGCGCAGGCGATGCCCTGAACGCTTCACTCGAAACCAGTCTTTTCCTGAAGAACCATGAAGAACCAAGGAATTCGGAAGATGCAAGCTGATGGGCACTGTGGCGCAGGACAATTTCCGTCGAGGCTTCATGATACACGCTCTGGCAAGGCACAGCGTGAGGTGCACAACCCACAAGCCTTCCTCGCATGCGGACTGCTCGGATGCTGGCCACAGCACAAAGCCTACGTACCGAAGCATAGCCCAAGGTAGAAAATGGAGCTTCTCAGGGGTGGATAATTAAGTTTCTTAGGGACTACGTAGGGATCATTTTCAGAAATTCCCACAGGGACTCTTGCAGGGCCCGGCAAGAAACCCACCGCACGAGGGATGTGCGGCTTGCGACTTGGCGAACTGGCATGCGCAAGCATCAAGGCGTGACATGTTGTAGGACGGATGTCGGGAATTGCAGCCAGCTCACGCTGAGCCACGGGTTCTCAGAAAGCAGTAGGGTTATGAGGACGCACACGGCAAAGTTGGAAGACTTCTGAGCCCAAATTGCACCCTACTTGTCCAATGAAGGGAAAAGCGTGTCTTTCTGCTTAGTGCTCTTCTGGCAGATCATAAACCAAATCACCACTCTTGGAGCCAAAGTGACAGCAAGAAGCGGACTGTCTAGCACTAAAGCCTGCGTGTTGCAGGATTGCACCCTGACAGCCTCGTGGATTACTGCCACCGCACACTCAACACAGCTCGGCTGTAGCCTACGGCAAGGGCCTTGCACTGGCCAGGCCAGGAGCATTCCTACATGTGGGCTGAAACAAGCGGACAAAAATCCATAGTCTTTGACACCTCGACAGATTGAAACAGTTTGTTGCCCAACCGGCCAGCGACGAATCATGTGCATGGATCTCTGGCAGGTGTTCACTGCCTTTGAGCTTTACAAGCTTCCCGCCGCACTGATTCATCGATGCCCTTCTACGACCTGAACATCTGCCCTTCACAAGTAGTGAAGACACGTGAGGCTGAGGCCAAAGATGCTACGCCTGATCCAGGAAGCCTCCTTTAGCAGCCACAAAGTCCGACTTGAGTTGATGCTACAACCTCTCTCCACAGAATGCAACTCACTAGGCTCCTGATCAAGTTGAGGCCTTTTTTTAAGTGGAAGATCCTAATCAAGGCTTACTTCGTCTCTAGGTAGACTGAACCAAGGGCTCACATGAAGATCGTGGCACAGATTCGGCCATATTAACGATATGGTGCAAACAAGAAGGACGGCTTGCAGGGCAGGCTTCTCAAAATCTGTTGCCCTAAGAGTTCTACACAAGGCCTTCGAACAGAACCAGCGCCCGACACCGAGCACTGGGCAAGGAAGCTGTGCCTTTGACAGCTATGGATGTGGGACAGGCCTTGAGAAGATAGATGCCTACACTTAGCCTGCCCAAAACTCCGCCTCCAGAATTGACGTAGGGGGCGTACACAAATTGCAGCCAGTCTTGAGGATCCTTAAACTGCGGAGATTACAGCCTATTGGAGGACATGTGTTTTCGAAACTCCTACAGGAAGCAAGGTGTCCTGAAGCCTCTGTCTCCCATAGCAGCTGCATCCCGGAGTGGCAGCCCAACATGTGAACAATGCAAGTCCAAAGAAGCAAACAATACGCAAAGATTGCATGCCACCGTGCACAGACAGCATGCTTTCAGAGCAGCTGCAATCTCAGAATGTCTGCCTTTCTTTGTGACCGTCTGCACCACTGCCCTGCTTGGAACGATGGCTGATGCCCTGATGGGAAAAAGTGTTAGTTGTACCCACTTTCTCGGAGGACCAGGTCTAATCAAACCTTCCCTTGGTTGCACTTCGTTGTTGCAGAGAGAAGCCTGCAAAGGCTGCGACTGCGAGGCACACAGCTGGCTTTGGCGTTCATGCCTCTAAGGATTATAGGGTAGAGGTCCTTCCTCAGTGAACACAAGCCTGTGCGCCACGGCTCAGTTGAAGCTTTCCAGGGAGAATCATCCTGAGGTAAGGAGTCCAACTGTGGAGGCTCATCTTGAAGCGCAGACGTCGGCCTTGCTGATATGCTGCCCTCGCCGGCAGAACGTCTGCATGAGCCCATTGCGCTTCCAAGTCGTCAAGTCATCTCATCGGAGCGCTCGACATCCCTGCTGGCAGATGAACTAGATGCGAATCGGAAAGCTCTTCGCAAGAGGCGAGGGCGCAAGCGGCCCCGCGTGGCCTACTTGTCGTGTTCCTTGAGCTCGTGCAGCGGGACATCAGCTTCGAATTTCTGCTGAAATGCGATTTGGCTCGGTGGAGAGCTCTCACGAAGCTCGCAGCTCGAGTTGCTTGCTCGATGTAGCGGCAACACATATCCTCAACCGCTTAAATATCTCCAGTTGTCGGCGCATCAGCTCCCAACTGCTTCTAGATGGGACAATGCACTGAATTGTTCCTACTGTTGACGTGCGGCAAACTTCGTTGTCGCAGCTCTTGTACCGCCGCCAATCTAGAGCAACACCGACTTGATGTTGGAAGATGGTCTTCCAGAAGCGCAGCAAGTCTTTATCTTCACGCAGCTAAACTTGCCACTCCTGCTATTTCTGCTTCTATCCTTCCAACACAATGCAAGCGCATGGGCTCTCGGCAAGTCACATTCAAACACGACATGGGTAGACACTGCACCACAAAGTCAATGGCCATGCTTAAGCGACTGAGAGTACTGGACGGAGATGCCCAAGCATGAGCGTCATGGAGAAATTCGCGATAAGCCAAGCCGCAATGCTTTGCAAAGGTGATACCAACAACTCGAGCGCTGAGCTCTCACAGCTTCCTGCCTTCGTGCAGCTGCAACCTCCCNNGCTTGTGAACATGCAAAGGCTACTAGAGTCACCACTGTGCCCGTCCCTTGCAGGCCAGCATTGAAGTGTTCGATGACATCAGCTAGCTCCACAATGCCAGCGTCGCTGCTATCGGTGTCTAGCACAGGCCCTGGCAGACAGCAAGACGTGGGCTTTTGGACCGATGCACACCAGAGCTGCCCGCTTGAGCTTCCTATCTCTGACTAGGCTGTCTTAAGACCAGCTCAAGCAGATCCCGCCCCAGAATGGCGAACCCTAGACCTGCAAAGAAGCAAAACGGCAAAGTCCAAGCCTAAGAAGTGGATTTCACTCGGCAAGCTTGACTATCCCTTCTGCTTGTAGCTTCGGGAGGGCGGAGGCACTTGAAGTTGCCTGCACTGCTTGCATATGCAGTCCCAGAAGAAGAGGCTCAGCGAAGTTTGCCAGCAGTGACCCAAGTTGCCGGCGGTTGTCTGCCAGAACCACAGACGAGACTGGACAGCCTTGCAAGGCCACGTTCCGTGTGTAGCTACTTCCTAAGGCAGGTGAAATCCCTCATATCCCCAGGGCCCCTAGGGCACAGAAGGCAAAAGCAAATCCTTGGCACTCTTTGCCATGTTACTGCATGTTCAGAGGAAGAGTGGGGCTGGGGTCACTCCCACTTAATAGGCCATCCTTTCGACAAAAACCCTCAAGCAAGAGTCATAGTACAGCCATGCTCGAGTGCCAGACACTGTCATCCCTTCCCTCCTCCCACACTGTGGTGTGCACATGTATGTGCATGGCCGGCTTTGCATGGGTAGATGTGCAAACGAGAGGCCATGCTAGCTGGTGTGCGCATGTTCGAGCTGCCCGGGCATGCAGGCGGAAAGGGCAGGAATCAAGTCAACCCAGAAAGCTCAGCCAAACCTGGCATAGCAATAGCATTGTGGCGGGACCAACATGTGCAAACAGAGTGGGATGATCTGATCCTCTGGTGCCCCTGCACATACGGTAGTTTCCCAAAATAGGAGGACTCAATATAGACCTCAAAATACTATAATCCTTATGATGCCATCTCCAAACAGGTAGCACTAATTTTGGCAGACATACAGGCACTGTGTGACGCTTGGCCCATGGTCAGCTGGTCGGTCGCCTGCTTGGCCTTCCTGCCTGCACGCCAAATTTGGTCGAGAAGTGGGCAAAGCGGCTGAACCATGCTGCGAATGTCGTGAAGATTCCCTGAAGCACTGCCCACGGAGTCACGGAGGGCTCGCATTGGATCAGCTCCGCCATACACGCTCAGGCGGTCAACCGCATGCCACGTAACACACGCGAGAAACACGAGGGCACCCTGCAGTGGAATTCTGAGCAGTACTGTGCGATCTGGGGCAATCTCATTGCCAGAGATGGCTCTTGCCTGCGAACAACACGCCGCATGGCATGACGCGCAGTGCTCAGCACACTGAGCATCTGCGACGCAGTCTACCTCTGAACCGATGGTGCCAAGGCTTCAAATGCGCACGCTGCACACTGCCTGCATGGAGTTGATGCTCACAGGGCAGCATGCCTGCAGAGGAAGCTCGGGGTGTGCCGCACAGACAACGCCTGCCCATCTGCGGCCTTCGCAAGCAGTTGCAGAGGCCTGAACTTGAAACTGCAGCGCAGATCTCTGGGGCAAAGCAGATGTCTCGAAAACTTCTCCAAGAGCCAACCTTTGCCAGCAGGAAATGATGGCAAGAGGCTGCAACATGATGAGAAGGATCAGGCTGGACTTGTTGCTGGGCAGGCTGCAATGTGTGATGAGAGCTACCACCGCTACGGAGATTGAAGCATGGAGCGCAGCGTTTGACCAGGGCAGGCGACAAGTGATGTGTGAGGCAGGCTTTGCCTTCTTGCAGTCGATCTGTTCACTATGCATCCTGCCCCGTAGCAGCGCAGATCGACATCTCCATTCACACCTCGGCACCCTCGCAACTTTGTCCAGCCTCAGCTGACATGGAGTAGTGCCTACATCAGCCAGTCTTACCACGCAACAAATCGAAGTGTCTGTAGTCGTCACGAGGAATGTTTGGGAAGGAGCCGAACAATGGCGAGCCTGCACCCACCACAACTCAAATGGAGGCTTCCAAAGACAGAGCACAAACACTTGGAATATGTTAGTGGGAGATCATAGGGGTACCGTTTGGGATTATGCTTGGATGGTTTCAGAAAGTTCTTACAGCTCATCACCACCAAAACTTATCAAATCCAGCAACAGTTGTTTAAGTCACCATCATAAAGGAGGATGCGCCTCAGCAAGGGTCACCTCGCTAGCTGACTGTGGTGCATTGACGCAATGAAATTGAAGCAGAGAAGGTACGCTTCAAGTGTTATGCAGCAATGCTAGACCCAGGCGACATAGCTGCCTCAACCAGAAAGCACCCTTATGCTTCCACGGACGTTTTGTGAAGCAGAGCCTCATCTCACTGGTCATCGGGGGTTGGAACGTCGTGGTGTGAATCCTTCGTACGAGATGAAAGGCTCATGCGCCCTCGAAGAAGCACCCCAAGACCCTATAAGAATGTGAAAGATACGTGGCACGCGGCACACTGCAGGACTGGGGCCATGTCTCGATGACCAACTGTACTCGCTTATGCATTCCAAAAAATCGCACAAGAAGCTGGGCGCTTTTAGGCAAGATACCTACAATAACCCCTTGTGGTACCCTTTACTGGGTGGGGAACAGTAGCACAAGGACATTGGCACGAGTCATGCTTCTGCACATTCCGGGTCCTTCCAATTCTTCTCCTTCAACACTGCTCAGCACAACACAAATTTGATTTCGAAAAAAATCCGGGAGCGAAAGCTTGCCTGATCCCTTGGATATGGCCTGTGCTGTAAGAAAAGTGAGGCACAGCGAGCTTCACGTAAGGGGAGCTGAATTTTATGGCTCACAGGTGGACTGCAATGGGAACATCCGTGAGCAATTGACAGGCTTCCACGTTGGAGAACCTGAGCACCAGCAACTCCAAATGCCTTTTTAAATCCAACCTAGTTCGATGGAGAGCTCTCAGGAAGCTTCCAGTGCTGGTTGCTTGCTGACATTTGGAGTAGAAACACATCCCCAAACGCTTGAAGATCCTCAATCGCTGGCCCATCAGCTCCCAACTGCCTCTAGATGGGACAAGACAATGAATCTTTTCTGTCGCCGCTGTTCGGAAAACTTCGCTGTCGCAGCTCTTGCACCACCGCCAGGCTGAACCTAGAACAAAGCCAGCGTAGCAGAGTTGAGAAATGGGCTGGCTGATTTTCACCTCACTTCCATGCCATACTGCAGCCTACTTCTGCAAATTCCAGCCTGCTCCAAATCTTTTTCCTGAGAGGGAAAGATTGCATGATGTCTGGGATAAGGCCTGCCATCATGCAAGGCAACGATGGCTCAAAACGCCGCCGGATCAAAACGCCATCGAGGGGCCTGCTTCTACGCATTCCAGAATTTTCTACGTGCTTCTGCCAGGAGTGACAATGCAGAGCGCAATGCGCGACCCGGAAACGCTGTCAGCCTCACGTAAGTGGAGCTGAATTCTATGGCTCACAGGTGGACTGCAATGGGAACATCCGTGAGCAATTGACAGGCTTCCACGTTGGAGAACCTGAGCACCAGCAACTCCAAATGCCTTTTTAAATCCAACCTAGTTCGATTGGAGAGCTCTCAGGAAGCTTCCAGTGCTGGTTGCTTGCTGACATTTGGAGCAGAAACACATCCCCAAACGCTTGAACATCTTCAATCGCTGGCCCATCAGCTCCCAACTGCCTCTAGATGGAACAATGCACCGCGATTTTCCTACTGTTGCCATGCGACAAACTTCGCTGTCGCAACTCTTGTACCACCGCCACTCTAGAGCAACACCGACTTGATGTTGGAAGATGGTCTTCCAGAACCGCAGCAAGTCCCTATCTTCACGAAGCTGAACTTGCCACTCCTGCTATTTCTGGTTCTAGCCGATTCCAGCCTTCCAACACAATGCAAGCGCATGGGCTCGTTCAAACAAGACATGGGTAGACACTGCACCACGAAAGTCAACGGCCATGCTTCAGCGACTGAGAGTACGGGACAGGAATGCCCAAGCATGAGCGTCATGGAGAAATTCGCGATAAGCCAAGCCGCAATGCTTTGCAAAGGTGATACCAACAACTCGAGCGCTGAGCTCTCACAGCTTCCTGCCTTCGTGCAGCTGCAACCTCCCTGCTTGTGAACATGCAAAGGCTACTAGAGTCACCACTGTGCCTGTCCCTTGCAGGCCAGAATTGAGTGGCAGCTACGCCACAGAAAAAGTGGTCGGTGGCATCAGCCAGGACAACGACGCTCTTTTCGACTGGAGGGGCTCAGAGCTGGAAGTGGCCAGGTTACCACGGTATCCCTGGTGCTGTGTTCAGGGTCTTCTGGGCTTCACAGCCTTCCGGTAAGTGTAAGTCAATTCCCACGCTATAGAGGAAGGAAGCTCAAGCTGCGGAGGAGTCTTAAAGGAAGAGGCTGACCAGAATCGGGTTTTAGGACAGAATAGGCGTTTTGATAAGGTATATCATACTAGCCCCACAGGGGATCTGCTTCGCTGTGTCATTGGACCAATGCAGGAGCAGTCGGGAACTCAAGGGTTTACTGTCGCTGTCGGGCGTGCTCGAAGAATCAAGCTCAAGCCATAATCGAATGGCCCAGCAAGCCCCAGATAGAACAAGATCCAACGAATGGGCCTGACTGTCCCAGTGGATAACGGCAAATCTATCCAAAATACTTGGCACTGCAGCTACTCCCTACCAGCTCACTGTGTTTGGTTGGAGGGAAATGACACGGGCTTCTGTTGCCAGCATCTGCACTTTAGCAGACACCAAGAAGTGAGCTTCCTGGCCTGTGTAGACCAAGGCTGGCGAGCTCAGCAGGCAACACAGCCCTGTCTCTAAGATGAAACATCAGAGGATCAAAAGCACAGGCAGCTTGATGCGATATGCACGGTCTGTACTCGGCATCGGTGATGCGACTCTGACAGCATTGGAAAGAGACGAATGATGTGCATAGCTTCGACTCTATAACCCTTATCGAACCTCAGTTTTCATTTGACTTTCCACCGTCTTTTCCGTTTGATACTCCGACAGCTTGAGCCACTCTGATGCCAAGCTCGGTGGCAACATGAAGCCAGTCGCCAGCTACGCCTTTTGGAAGTTCAACCCTAAACCCTAAACCCCCTAAACAGGCAAGTGTCAAACTGCTGTTGAAGGCTGTGTGCATCAACAGACTTCAGGAACATTCGGTGCCTTCTTGGAGTCCTAGTATCCCTTTTAATAACCCCTATAGCCCTGTATAACCTTCTGAAGGAATTTATTGGACTAGAGCTCATTTCGTGCCTTTTGAAACTCCTAGTTCTTTCTGTACTTGTAGCTTCAGAGGGGGGCATCCTAAGCAATGGAAGACCTGGGTCAGCCCAGAAAATGAGGGCTGGACCAAAAAGTACATGAAGATCTTTCAATCTCTACATCACCACCCCCCCATATAACCTCAGTTTCCATCATTGTCCATATTCCTTTCAATTTGATTCTCGATTACTATGCCCTAATTAACCTGGTCCCACAGTGAACCTCCGCATGCAGACGCTGCCTGGCGCTCCACCCATCTGCACGCAATGGACATCCTGCTTGCCAAGCTGGGTCAAGGACTGGGCACCACAGCCGTTCGGATGACTCCTGGAGGCGTTCTGCAAATGGTGCGGAAGCTCCATGAAGCACAGCCAAGTCTGCCACCATCTACAACTCGCATCAAATCAACTCCATCACGGGGGCAGATGCCAGAAACATGAGAGCGCCCCACCCTCGCCTCGAAGCTTGCTACGAAAGGTATATCTGGCATGGTCTTCCCTGTGCCACCGGAAAATTGTATTGCACCTTTCACAACAAGCCGGATTTATGCTTCATGGCCCTCCTCCTTCAGATATCTTTAGTGTCCACGTCGGGTCAGGTCGGTCGAATGTGACATACTTTGCTTTGGCATGCTTTGGCATTCAACTGTTGCCTTGTTGTGCGAAAGCAAGGAGAGGCTTGTACTCAAGGACATCGTGTCCAACGATGTGTACACTGCGCTTGGTGGAAGTCTGTGCGAGTCCGGCATCGTCTCATAAGCAGAAATGGCTTTTGCAAACAGCCCGCCATGCGATGTGCTACAGCATGTACCTCTAAGCCCAGAGTTGTGGCACCTGACACTGCGGGAATAGGAAAAGAAAGCAAATTGACAATGAACTTTTCCGCGCACACAAGGCGCAAGCATTTTTGCAGGTGGCTGACAGCCGGAAAACCTGCATCAACAACGTGCATTGGCACCTCGCCCATCAAAAGCACTTTAAGGGTCCAGGGCTTAGAGCTTAGGGTTTAGGAATTAGGGGCCTTGGCCACCATTTGGCCTTCCGCAAGTGTCGGCTGCTCTTTTCCTGCTTCTTTTCCCCGTTACCTCGACCTCAAAGGCTATATAAACGGAAGGAGTGCTTTTGTGGACCATCCGCACGTTCAAGGGTTTTGGGCTGACTCGTCGACATGAGCAGGCCACCTGTTGGGAAGGCGATTGCCGCTCCAAGACCATGATCGAAACAGAAAGCGCCTGAAACTCTGCGCAAAGAGGAGAAAAGGGGCAACAACAGGACAATCCACTGCTGACGGAGGCAGATACCCACAGAGCCTAGCGCATGACACTGTCAAACAGCAACAACTTCATCCATCAGGGTCCTGGAAGCAGATCTGTAGCAAAGTGCCCTGCGGTGACCTGGACCCGAAACCCTAAAGCAGCTTCCAGGTTCCTCTAGCGCTACAACCCCTTTAAAGGCAACTTTAGGGTTTAGGGTTTAGGGTTTAGGGTTTAGGGCAACCCCTTTAAAGGCAACTGAGGGCCTAGCTTCAAAAGCATTGCTAATGGCCTGCTGAAAGGCTCTCTCAAATGCTAAGATCCCGTTTCATAAGGTCCTGTTCAGTTAAGGAGCCCTTCAACAACATCAGAGGGAGGAACTTAAGAGCCACAGTACAGAACACCTTTCGGCGCAAGGAAGCATCTTGACTCCAGTTCGGGGTTTAGGATCAAGAGTTGAAAGCTCGGGTCATTTTGGGGGGCCCACATTCTTCCCTGCTGAGAGTAGGCTCAGGCCCAAACCACATCCGTACATCCACAAGGGATGCTTGCAAGCACCTCCTCGACCACCCTCCACTTGGTTACTGGTCATCATGCTGAATCTAGCCAATGGCGCCGACCGCTACAAGAGAAAAGGCAGCAACAGCAGTGGTGAGTAGCATGAGCAGAAAAACGGCTTGTCAAGGACTTAGTGCAACGGCTTGAGAACGCGCAACCTTCCTGCCAGAGAAAACATCGGCCCACTCAGCCCAAGCGGCTCAGGGCCATCTGAATGTTGTTCGGAACATGCTGCCTGGTTCCCTACAAGGTCTGGCTTGCCCTTCTCTTGCGCCAAGCAGCGCCTCTGTGAGTCCTTTTGTGTCCTCCATGGCCAGCGTCTTTCAGTAGAAGCATCAGCACCAGAGCACTTTTGAGCTTAAGCACATGGGGTTGTAGCCAGGCCGCCAGCCGTCAGCCGGCTGAAGCCATGTAACCCAGCTTTAGGGATTTGCAACACCAGCGCAATGAGTGATGCCTCGAGATATATGACAGTGGCCAAGGAGCATTGTTGTCAGGGTCTGCTCTGCTTAGTCTTTATGTTACAGACCTGGGGGAAAGGGAACCAGCGCCCAAGGGGTGCACTATGTCCATCAGAATTCGGCGGTCAAATGCTCAGGAAATTGCTGTGCCCGTAGAATGTAGGTGAAGATTGCGGAATGAGAAAGTTGAAGAGAATTCTTTCCAACGTCTCAAATCGTCTGCGAAGCCCATGCTTTTTTGGCGAATCCGGCAGCCTACTGCATTGTCTCGCATCCCAGACCGTCCGCATTGCAAGCATGGCAGTGTGAGCTTCAAGCCGCATGGAATCGCACAATGCGGCCACGTAAGAATAGATTCCATTTCATTTTCTACTGTCTCTTCCATGTGAGTCTCCCTTATCCTTTCTTTTCAGGCGCCTTAAAAGCCGGATGTTCCTGATATCCCCCCAGTGTTGGACCGTAGCAACCTCAGGTGGCCCAAAGATGCAGCACGCATTCATAAAGTTGATGCTAACAATCCTGCTTGACCTTGGTAGAATGGAATACCATAATTCCTCCTAAGGTATGGGGGCATGGGGTACTTACTTGGGACCATGCGGGATTTTTAGTGTCAAAAGTATCCCCGGCTACGTGTCCTGCGAGAGAGAAAGCCTTGGAGTAAGGAGGTGCTGCGTGCTGAGACTGTAGCCTGGCATTTTAGACGTTCGACTTCAAGGCCTTCCCAAAGACTTGGTGAGATGGGAACCTCATGCTGTGGATTGTTGAAGGCAATGCGGTGCACCATCTTTTATTGCGTCAAAGGGCTGCGCAACTTCAGACCCCAAAAAGTGATGTGGCAACGGTTCCTGATCAACACATATCGTACCTCTGGCGGTAAGACAGCAAGGTTCCGGAAGTGATGCCCCGGCAGGCACCTGTCATAGCCTTGCAACAAGTATCTATGTCACCCAAGAAGCGCACACAAGAAATGAGTTCGAAGCGATGCCCCAAGCATGACTGCAAAGCTCGCAGCAAATGCGCCTGAGCTCGCGTTCTGGTGCCTCCTTGGGAACCTTAAAGGGATTCTAGAGGGCTGGCCAGATCCTTGAAATGAGTTTCCTGCTCTCTGGACAATTGTGTTTTGTGCGCAAGCTGTTTCAGGCAGCCTTGATAAAAGGAAAAAGCACTATCAAAATTATTGCCATTATTCCTACTATTACTTTCATGATTACGACCATTACTTCCATTACTACTATTACTCTTAGGACCAGCGAAGGTACAGGCAGATGGTTGAGCTTCGAAGCGGCACCTTCGCGAAGCCGCTGCTGCTCCGTAGCATCTCAAACTGCTTACAGGAGGGAACACTGTTTTTAAGAAGGGTTTAGGGTTGCCAGAGGGCAGGAGTCCAATTTCAACGACTTCACGGGCAGAGGTGAATGCACGACACCAGCCAGATTGTAAGTGCCATTAAGCGTCTGAACACAGACGAACTTCATTGCTGCGCTGCAAGACACGATTGCAAGCAAGAGAACAGCCCTTGTGTTTGTGCCACATGTCTAGGGAGCACCACTGTGCGATTTTGCTTGTCAGGCTTGAATGCATATCCCTTCTAAAAAGCCACATGGCTGCAGTTGTCAAACCCTTTTGAGGCAGAAAATCCTTGTTTCTGCCTTCTCCTCGCTTCATGTGCTGAGCCATAACTTGGAGCACTCTCTACTCAGGAGACAGACGAATCCGAAGATCAGGGACAGAGTGAACCTGGATGAAATTCCTTCCGAAGCGGCCATTGAACTGTAGCATCCCATATCATGTCCCCATCTGGCTTGCACTACCACAAGACCATGGCACGGCTTTGTAAGAAGACTCCAGCCCCTACGTATGTGAGACGAGTCTGGGGAGCACCTGCATGTTCGCAGTGCGATGTTGCTTGTCAGGAAAGTAGCATCCCTTCAAAAAAGATGCGCAAGGTGCCGGCTGCCAAACCCTTTTGAGGCAGAAAGCCTTTGATCCTTCCTTCTCCTTGCTCCTGCTGAGCTATAATTTGTAGCGCTCTCTACTCAGGAAAAGGCGAATCTGAAGATCAGTGACAGTGTGGACCTCGATGAAGTTCTTTTCGAAGCGGCCATGCTACAATCCCCAATTACGAGGAGCCACAAACAGGGAACCACAGTTTTGTGAACCCCCCGATGGAATTCAGACAACTTCACTTCGGGCTTGGGGTCTGGCGTTTGAGTTCAATGTTTGGGAGATTGCCAGGGGTGGCGCACAAGGAGCACAGGGATCAGGGTCTCGGATTTTTCAGGCTTTGGGGCTCCCAGGAGTCTTGAAGGTCAAGAAGTCACAGCAGCAAGTTGCAATGCATGAGCTTCGCATTGTTGACTCACTCCTTCGTGCACGCGAATGCTTTTGCATGGTTGGGCTAGCCACTGATGCCAGATTACCCCAGCGGATGCGAACCCTCGGAAGGGTTTAGGGCTTAGGGATCCTGAAGGAAACCAGACACACGGTGTAGAGTGGGAAGATTATTCCCCATCACAGCTCTTGCAGGGATGGAACATCACCTGACATACGCGCAGTCTTGCAAAAACTGGGAGTGCCCTGAAGTCCTGAATGTTCTTTAAGTTATCGCACAGGTTCACTGGACGGGAATGGGCGTAAGCAACACCTGCGGACGGACCTTAGCAGCTTATGCCAGTCTTGCCTGGCGGCTACTGTCTGTTGAGGATTGCAAAAAGGGCCTCTTGGCTCTCCCTTCATCTCAAACCCTGACTCTAAAACCCTGAAACCTACATCCCTCAAACCCTTAACCCTACAACCTTTATATTAGTTTCTAGGAAGATAACCCCAACCATGAGAGGCAAGTGCGGCTGGGGACGTCCTGCTATCGCAGTGAGCCAAAGATCTCCGCACCCTGTGACGCACACAGCTGCGATACTGCTAGTTTGGGGTTTAGGGTGTCGTGATGGAAGAAATCCTGCACCACCCAAGGTTTTTGGGGTCCTAGCAGTTGCAATTTAGGGACCCCGAGTGATGTCGGATATCCTCCATCCACAGTATGGAGCGGTCACAAGATGGTAGTACCCTCGGGGAAGCTTACAGATAGAGGGGACCTTTAAGCTGCTATTTAAGCTTCTAAAACTGGCTGGTGGGCCAGTGCATCACAGCAGCTCAAATGGGAAATTGCAGCCGGCTATGCTGCCGTCAGTCTCCGTCAGCCGCACCACTCTGCGTTCAGATCTCTGCACAGTGCACAGGCTCTTCTCTCGCGCTTGCAAGCACAACTTGCAACAAGGACAACAAGACAACTGGTGAAAGCACCCGGTAGCTTAGCGCTTCATGTACTATCCCGGGTCAAACGACACCTTCTCGGAGGATGCTCAGAGACGTACCATTGAAGGCAACTTGGCTAGAAGAAATGATCCGTGCCGGACTATACCACGCCCAACCTGTGAAGCGCACTCTGACCTCCACCGTGTCTTTGAAATTAAAAGCTGAAGCGGATTCACCCTACACTCCTAAACTGCTTCAGACTTGCAGCTGCCGTGCATCAGCCACTTTGCACACACTTTGCCTCCTACAGCATCATTGGTTGAATCACAGACAGAAGTGGCCGACGACATCCTACGTCGATCCTGATGGAAGAGCTTGCGGCAACGTACGTGACTGAAGTATGTTCCCTCCCATCCCAAGCTACTCCCACGCACCAACAGCCTCTTGTTGTGGCAGCTCTAGTTGTGCTGAGGACTTGTATGCCCTTGATTGCTGGTGAAGAACTCAACATGCTGAAGGCGCTGTCTCTGCGGCAGCAGCAACCTTCGATCCTGAACAGCAGCTCAAATGGGAAATTGCAGCCGGCTATGCTGCCGTCAGTCTCCGTCAGCCGCACCACTCTGCGTTCAGATCTCTGCACAGTGCACAGGCTCTTCTCTCGTGCTTGCAAGCACAACTTGCAACAAGGACAACAAGACAACTGGTGAAAGCACCCGGTAGCTTAGCGCTTCATGTACCTTCTCGGAGGATGCTCAGAGACGTACCATTGAAGGCAACTTGGCTAGAAGAAATGATCCGTGCCGGACTATACCAAGCCCAACCTGTGAAGCGCACTCTGACCTCCACCGTGTCTTTGAACTTAAAAGCTGAAGCGGATTCACCCTACACTCCTAAACTGCTTCAGACTTGCAGCTGCCGTGCATCAGCCCCTTTGCACACACTTTGCCTCCTACAGCATCATTGG